>PVHY01000386.1:0-212349 GCA_004024945.1 Uropsilus gracilis
GGGGGGGGGGGGGTGGATAGATAGGTGGATATATGGATATATGGGTGGGTGGATGGATATGTGGGTGGATGAATGGATGGATGGATCGGTGGATATATGGATGGATAAGTGGATATATGGATGGATCGGTGGGTATATGGATGGATCGGTGGGTATATGGATGGATCGGTGTATGGGTGAATGGGTGGGTGGATGGGTGGGTGGATGGATGGATATGTGGGTGGATGGATGGATATGTGGGTGGATGGATGGATATGTGAGTGGATGGGTGGATGGATATGTGGGTGGATGGATATGTGGGTGGATGGATATGTGGGTGGATGGATATGTGGGTGGATGGATATGTGGGTGGATGGATATGTGGATGGATGGATATATGGATGGATGGATATATGGATGGATGGGTGGATGGATGGATGGATATATGGATGGATGGGTGGATGGATATATGGATGGATGGGTGGATGGATGGATATATGGATGGATGGGTGGATGGATATATGGATGGATGGGTGGATGGATATATGGATGGATGGGTGGATGGATATATGGATGGATGGGTGGATGGATATATGGATGGATGGGTGGATGGATATATGGATGGATGGGTGGATGCATGGATGGATGGATGGTAAAAAGGTCATTCCAGTACAGATATGGATATGGATGGATGAATGGTAAAAAGATCATTCCAGTATAGATATGGATAGGCCAGCAAGTGATCAAATACAACTTCTTAATGCACACCTCATCTCACAAGCTATAAAGGAAGAAGTAAATTGAAGAACCTGAGGACCAGTTTTACACTGTTGCTAAAGTTGCCTCTGTGGTGACTTTCTGCAGGGGACTGGCTCTCAGGGTAACTAGGTAGCTTTGTACTAATCAGCAAAGTGAAGTAAAAGATTCAGACCTTGAGCCCTCTAAGGAATCATGGTTAAAATCCACTGTGTATATTTTGGATTCTGGAAAGGATAACCTCCAGTGAAAATAAAAATGAGGAAATTTCACAGGGTGCCAAAGGCAGATAAGGAGAACCCAGAAAGTTCTGACACATGGAGTCTTGGTGGAAAAGAAAATTCTTTTCAGCATGGTCTTTACACAATTTCCCCATACACAAGCAGAGAAAGGAAGAACGGAACACACAGTGAGTTTCAATGGAAGGCATCCTGGTGTCCACATTGAGTCTCTGTTCAGCTTTAACCTGATTGCTGAGCTCTGCTAGGTTCCTTGCTGTTTCATCTTACTTTTGTGTGGTGTTGGAGTGAGACAACCCTTCCAGGCTTACTTGTGAGCCACAAATAAGATGGCCACTGTGTTCAGCAACGAGCCAATGAGCTTAGCAATACTGAAGCTGTTTTTGTGTGTCCTTTCATCAGGGACCATATCCCTGAAGAGAATTTTGTCCTCTGTTCAGAACAGCTCAGTACTAAAAAGCCAACCCATGAGCCAAGCAAGCAGATGCCTCGCCTGGGGTCTGGAAGAAGCAATGGTGGTGCAGAGAGGGGTGGCAGAGTCTGAACAATATGAGCTGCACACTATGGAAGGGGTGATTCAGGGAAGGTGCCTGCAATAGAGGTCACATGGAGTAAGTGTGGCAACTAGAATGTTCTCAGCACGAGGTAGAAGAGCTCAGAGACAAGATCTGGATCGAACTCCTGTTCTTTTGCTTCATCTGTGACCTTCCAGCATCACTTAGCCTCTTAGCTGAGTTATTGATATTATTAAATTAAATTGACTGACCTTATCTGTATCTGAGAGTTGATATTAAAATGAAATTGAGCCAGTAGAGAAGGTATATACATCAAAGTGCTTTGACCATGGCAAAGCATTATCTAAAGAAAGTATTTCTAATTTTTTCCCCCAGAATAATCAGAAACCATCTTCAAGAACATCCCCAATCACATCACAGGTTTTAGACTTTGTAACTCATCTCTTCCAGCAACATTATATTTGATTGTTTACTTAACATGAAAAATAATTACACAGCTACATTATGAGAAGTAAATGGTACAAGTAGGCAAGTGAAAGTAAGGAAAACTCATCAACATAAGAAAGCAACTATTACCCACCACCTCCCCAGGGAATACAAAGATGTGATGTGAAATATATAGATTGATATTCATATTGAATATGGATGGATATTCACTTTTTATTTAATAACATATAATTGTTTTTTTAAAAAGCAAAAATCAGTTGTTAAAACCTAACAGACCTACTGGTCAAACTCGTTAATATTTGACTATTACATTATGTGACCTTCTTTTAAATGTTTACGTGATCACCATTTTAAACCAGTTTAAGAAACTAAAACATCTCATGCCCTTAAAAATTGAGAATTTGGATGTGGGCCATTCTTACTGGTGTAAGGTGGTATCTCATTGTGGTTTTGATTTGCATTTCCCTGATTGCTAGTGATATTGAGCATTTTTTCATGTGCTTGTTGACCTTTTGTATTTCCTCTTTGGAGAGTGTCTTTTCAGTTCTTCTCCCCATTTTTTAACTGTTTTTTTTTTTCTTTGTTTTTGTTAAGTTGTATGAGTTCTTTGTGTATTTTTGTTATCAGACCCTTATCACTTGTATGGAGGGCAAAAATTTTTTCCCCACTTGGTTGGGTTTCATTTTGTTTTCTCTGTTGTCTCTTTTGCTGTACGGAAACTTTTTAGTTTGATGCAGTCCTAGCGGTTTGTTTCCCTCATTTTTTTACCTGCTATATATGTATCCAGAAATGGATTTCTGAATTGTAATTCATGGAGGATTTTTCCCAGGCTTTCCTCTATGTATATTATGGCTTCCTGTTTTAGATCCAGGTCTTTTATCCAATTTGAGTTGGTTTTTGTACAAGGTATTAAGGAGGTTTCTTGGCTCATTTTTTTGCAAGTGTTGGCTCAGTTTTCCCAGCACCATTTATTGAAGAGGCTGTCCTTGTTCCAATGTAAGTTTTCACTCCTTTGTCAAAGATTAGTTGACTATATATGTGTGGTTTTATTTCCGGACACTCAATTGTGTTCCATTGGTCTGATTGTCTGTTTTTGTAACAGTACCAAGCTGTTTCATTTACTATAGTATAGTTTGAAGCCTGGAATTGTAATACCTCTGTTCTCTTTTTTCTGGTCAGGAGGCTTTTTGATATTTGAGGTCTTTTGTTATTCCTTATGAATTTCAATAATTTTTGTTCTATCTCATTAAAGAATGTCATTGGGATTGCATTGAATCTGTAGATTGCTTTTGGAAAACAGGCAACAGTAAGTGCTGGCATGGTTGTGTAGAGAAAGGAGCCCTCTTACACTGCTGGTGGGAATGTAAACTGGTCCAGCCACTATGGAAAGCTATGTGGAGGACCCTCAAACTAATGAACATGGAACTACCATTGGACCCAGCAATTGGTCTTTTGGGAATCTACCCAAAGGAGACCTCATTGCTTGTACAAAGGGATACCTGTGCACTAATGTTTACTGCAGCACTATTTATAATTGCAAGGATATGGAAACAGCCCAAATGCCCCAAGACAGATGACTGTGTGAAAAAGATGTGATATGTATACACAATGGAATATTACTCATCAATTAAAAACGACAAATTTGATGATTTTATGATAACATGGATGTCCTTAGAAGAAATCATATTAGCAGAAACAAGTCAGAAAGAAAAAGACAGAAACCAAATGGTTTCACGAATATATGGGACATAGAAAAAATAAACAAAAAGCCATGAGGAAAAATCAAAACAAGTTAACAACCAAACTGAAGTACACGACTCAAGGTGGGGGGAGAGGATGGGAATGGTCAGGAAGAGAAGGCTGTGGGCAAACCCCAGAGATTACAAAGATGTGAGATTTATATATAAATATATTATAAATAACAATAAAAGTAAAATGGTGTTTGTTCCAAAAAAGAAAATTGAAATACATTCCCTGCTTATGGATTAGAAAAATCAGCATTATCAAAATGGCCATACTACCAAAAGCAATATACATATTCAATGCAATCCCAATAAAAATCCCAATGACATTTTTTAAAGAGAAAAAAAAATTGAGAATTTACAGGAGGAAAATTTTTAGAAAAATTCATGTTAGAAAACGAATACCAATAACTGACTCATCCCAAGTCAAACTTGGCAGAGCCTGTAAGTAAAATTAAGTTAATAAAGAAATACTAGCTTCTATGTCTGTTTAATAATGCTACTTGTGGGGGGGGAAACAAAATTTTTTTGGCTACCTCATTATTTTGATAACTATAAGTCTATTTAAAATGTGAAAGGCTGACATTTTTAGTCAACAGTTTAAAATGTTAATGTTGTGTTAATCTGGAGGCAAATCATTTCCTTCTTAAATGGATTGATTTTTGTCCAGGAGATAGTTGTAACCTGTAATGATGTGGTAAGTCATTTAAAATAGTTTGAATAGCTGTGGAACCAAGGGATCAATCACTGAAAGAAATCAGGTCATAGTTGTAGAAAAGGGTTTACTAGAGAATATATCTTAGTTGGTAAACATTTAATAATACAATTTATGCTAACAATGAGTCTACAAAAATAAAACAACCATGGAAATTAAAATTGTAAAATTGAATATGCATTAAAAAATCCTCCAACAAATTGTCTTCATCCCCCAGAATTGAAACTCATCTTTACAAGAAGCCTCTGAATCTTTGGACTATCAGGGGAAACAAGAAGCACTCCATATAGGAGATGTGTCCTTAGTCTGATGCAGCCTTTAAACAATATTTAACCTGCCACAGCATGTTTGGCTTATATGACTTTCTGTTCTAATTGCCATGATCTCTCATAGAATTACAGAACCCCCTGAATTCTCCAAAGTTTTCTCACTTAATGGGAAAATTTGCCCAGCCTTGCAGTTTCCAGCATGTTTATACACTGATGAGTCTAAACTGCATAACTCCATCTGTTCTTTTTCTCTGAACTCACAGTCATATATACAGGTGGATACATCATGGTATTGCCAATAGATTCGGTACCAAACTGTTCTCCTCACCTTGCCCCCACTTCTGCTTCTCACACAAGTTTTCCCATCTTTTCATTTGTGTCCCTTATATATATAGTATATCCTGGCCAAAGCAGCCCGAGTAAATGGAAAGCTGAGTAGATCATGAGATCCCTCTACAGAAATCTGCCAGCATCTCTTTATTTCGCTCAAAATTACAACCAGTTCTTATGTGGCCTAGCACTGCTTTCTCTTCTAGACCACAGCTAATTATGTTGTTCCAGCAACACTAGTAGCCCTGATGCCCAAATAACATTTCCCAACTTATTCCTCCTGTGGCTACTGTAGGTGTCCTTCCCTATGCCCGAGTGGCAGTTCTCCCAACACCTGTATGGCATTCCCTCCTCTAGTGCTGTTCAAATGCCAACCCATCAGGAACCTATTCCCCAATACCGCTATTTTAAATTGATAATATATATTTCCATAGCAAGAAAAGAAGTGGAGTAGGGGGATGTGGGGCATACCTGGGAGGGAAATATGCTGTGTGTGTGTGTTTGTGTAATATGCTATTCCCCAATGTCATTAACGTTGAAATAAATTCATGTCCATGGTGAGAAAAAGAGTAGGAGGGAATGGGGCTTGCCTGGGAGGAATTACTATACATAATAACTGCAATGTAGTTAAGATAAAAAAACCTAGATGGAAGAAAATTTTCCAAAAAAAGGTAATTATTAGTATCCTAATAGCACTTTTAGACATGCTACAAAAAAAGGATTCTGTCTGCAATACTGTATTGATACCACTTTTCCATCAATACATAGTGAGCATCTTTCCATTGAAATAATCATTTACTGCTTCATTCAGTCCTTTAAAATGATGGTAGGTCGTGTGGCAGCATATATCTGACCAATACAGGGTCATACTCCCACCCCTGCATGCTCAGTTCTTCTGAGACGTGGAATGTTGGTGTGCATTGTATGAAGCCATAGAACAATGAATAAGTAATGAAATTGATTACTTGAAGGTATTTATGAAGTGATTACAGAATTTTGATGTCTGAACACCGAAATGAATGGTGTAGTGCCTAATTGTCAGATATGCATGGTGGAATATAGTCCTCATTAATGAGACACACTATACTTTAGGCATGGGGATGAACAGGGCTCTTCAATAAATCACTCACATTTGTCAACTTGGTCTTGTCTATTTATGCATTTTTATCACGTGTGTGGAGGGCAATAAAACACAAGCAGGCAATGAACCCAGCTCTGGGGGTTTCTCTGGGCCAGCTAAGATGCGTATGTGATATCTATGCTCAAAGTACCACTTGTGTGGAGAATGTGGAACTGAGTGAGCATACCAGATAAGTGACAGGAACCCTGGCCTCCATGGCTAATGCTTGCCACTATCTTGCTGTGTGACTTAAGCCAGTGGTTTTCAGTGGGAGCCTCTTTTGTTTCCCAGGGAACCTTTGGCAAGAACTGGAAACATTGCTAATAGTTGTTGCTGGGGGTTTGCTACTGCACTCTACTGTTAGAAATCAGAGGCTCATATCAATATTCCACACTGTCCAAGAGACCCCCCCCACTCCCTGGCAGCCCTGTGCTGAGTTTTCCAGCTCAAAATGTAAATAGTATTGAGACTGAGAAAATCCCCCATTAAGCAAATCACTTTTCTCCTCTGGGTTTTTGACTTCCTTGTCTATAAAAGATTTTCATCATGTCTCAAAGACTTTCCACTAATAAGCTCAATATAATGACCTGCACTGCAGACATTATTGGTAAGGCATCCAACACTGTTCAAGATGATTTAGGAACAGCATTTATTTCTAAATGTATTTCACAAGACTGGTGCAGAAACATGGGAAATGACTTGATCTGGAAAATTTGGCAAAAGAATGCTAGTCTCTCGGGTCCCCTGGCCACTGGACTGTCAACCTCATCACAGAGCTTCCGAGAGACACTGTGATATTGTGAGAAATGCCTGACTGGAAATATCTGCTAAAGTTTTGGTCACAAACTACAAGACCTGTTTTGATTGTAATCCGTTAAGATTAGAGGTTTTTTTTTCTTATTTTGGGGGTGCTATAGCAACATCAGGTGCTTGAGTTCCTCAAACAGTTCATTTGGTTTTCTGTGTCGCTGACTCAGATGTTTCTAAATCCTGAGGCACCGTGACATTAAATAATTGATTACATACCTTTTGGGCTTTTCAGATGAGTATCAAAAATGTCCCGACCCATGGAGATCTCTTAAGGAAAATGGTAACATTGTATAGCTTATTTTATTCATCTAGTACTGACCAGATTCATTTCGTATTAGGGAATTAACCATAGCTATACCATCCTATGAAGTATTATTTTAAAAGTCCTTTAAGAGGAATGCATTTAAAGGTACTGGTTTTTCCCGCTCTTCCATCAGAAGCCCAGACATAATTCACCTGCTTAGTTGTTGAAAATATTTGCACTGGTTCTATATTATTCTGTTGTGAGGAACAGATGGAAAGTATTTAGAAGTCTGTCATACCTGCATCACCACCTTTCTCTGATGGCTTCACAGAAAGCATGGGTTACTGCTTAGCCGGTCTATTGGAGTTGAGATACCAGTACAAAATGCTGGTGCCACCACAATGCAGTGTCATTCAGTGCTCACAAATGGTCCCTGAGTTATTGTGCTAGATCTTCGTTCCAATCTGAAAGTTACTTGTTTGACCAAACATTTCTCTAGAGCTAATGGGTGAGATCATCACCCCTTCTCCTGTTTCATTTTTCAGCAGAGGTTAACTTGAGACGTTGCAAAAAGCAGAGGCCAGACACACACATTTTGGGTTCAACACCTTTAATGAGTGAGAAAAACCAGTTCAGTATTAAGTAGGCACCTAATTGAATACAGGGTAGACATGGATCTAGATCTGCAAAAGGTGGTTTTAAGGCAGGTTTTGATACCTCATCCTCTCAAGAGGACAGTCCATGGAAGGACCAGCATGTTGGATTCACCCATCACCTAAACCACACTGTAGCTGAGATATATTTTTGTCCAAAGTGAAAATTTAAAAAAAAATCATTGCATGTGTGATCAAAGATTACCTTAAATGAATCTAAGACGTAATTTACTACTAAATTCTGTTGACTTTTACACAGGAAGCAGTGACTAATACAAAAAAAGAGCATGCATGCAGTTCAAATGCTTTACAGGCTTAGAAAACTGAGGAGAGGCACAACATTATAATTACCTTGATTTAAGGGGCATGGAATTAAGATGAAAAAAAAAAACCAAAATATGTGACTAGTAATACACAGATACAAATAGGTGTGTATCCTACTAGTAGCTCTAATTTTCTGTTTATTAGATAACTTTTTTTTTCATTTCATACTGTAGCCTCAAGACTTACAAAGCATTAATTACCCCAAGAATTTAACACCAACAGCAAAAACAAAAATAATCTGTATTGGTGAGAGGGAAACATCACGGAGGGTAGTGCCAAAATTTATAAGCAATTTGATAATCAAGAGACTGAAGTAAATGATAAAATTTATATGAAAAATTGGGAATAATTTACTTCAACTGATTAATGTTATATAAAATAAATTCAGCATAAAATTCTAGACATCAAAAAAATTCAGTTTGACCATCAAAATAATCTCTGGAAAACACTACTAGAGGAAAGATGAATAGTTAAATATTGTACATGTTGATATCCTTGGTAGAGGTGATATCATACAACATTCCAGATTCTTAACTGCATAAGGATCTAATTCACCTAAGGATCATCATCTGTTGTCCATTCAATCCCTGAATATTTTATGTGAGTGTCAGATATGCCATGCCTTTCTAATGAGGTAAATTATCAAAAGTCTCTAGAACTGAAACTGGTGTGTGCTTCCGCTTTGGTGCAGAGTACCATGGAATCCCATATTTGAGTGTTTCCTCACTGCTCTGTGGAAAGCAGAACTTCGGTACCTTGACTTCACACATTACCTTCACACCTTTCACGGAAGTTTCATCTTGCTTGTTTCTGTCCTCCTCTGACACCCTAAATATCCACACATTCTGACATGGGACAAGTTGTTGACTGCTTATCATCTCCCTAGCACTTCTATTCTCTTACCTTATACCTTCAGCTACCATGACTATTCATGGCGCATAGTTGATGCTATCCCACAAGGATAATGTGGGCATGCTAGCTCCTCTGTCTACGTGCTCATCATTGTACTGTGAGGTCAAGACATCTCTGGTAAATATATCACCTGAAAAACTCATTAAAGGAAAGTGGAATGCTGGTACCTTGAGTTACCAATCAATTCCATTGTCAACCTTATCATACTGGTTCTAAGAAGCAATTTGTCACTAAGAAAATGTCTGACAGCTCTGCTCTGCTTAGGTTCTGGTCATGGACTAGAACAAGACCAGTTTTGATGATTTTATCTGTCTAGCCTAGAGGAAGCTGTCCCCCCACCCCCCGCTCCCCTGCCATCCCCTACCCCGCATGTATATTGGCTGCAGAGACCTCATGTGCTTGAGGGCATCTGGAAGTGTACTTGATAGGTTTCCATGTTGCTAACTCATGCTTCCCTCTGGGACCTGAGCCACAGTAACTATTCTTTACACATGACATTGAAGTCGCTCCTGTGACCCACTGTGTATCAAACACACATGTCCATTTTTGGTGCCCACATCTAATGGGGGAAGTCATCCTAAAATCATTACCATCTCTTTTATTGAGTGCTTCCCTTGCACCAGGCACAATAACCCTGGGAGATATTATTATCCACATTTAGAGAAGAAAACAAGTCTCTAGAGACATTACAGAACTTCTCCAAAATTAGCACAAAGTGTGAGCCAAGAAGCATGGCCAGTTAGGAATTCCTAGCCTTGCCTCCTGCTGCAATGCTACAGAAATGTGCAATGTGACCCTGTCCCAACCTGTTGTGATTGCCTACTCCTTTGGGATCTCCATAAGTCGCACACCTGCTTGGACTTGCTCACATAGACGTTCTAGAGGAGACAGAACTGAGTTTTAATCTCAAGTTATTGCTTCATGTACAGCTTTGGTGCAGCTTTACAGGCCACGTTTTCCTTCTGTGTGAGCTGAGTTAATAATGTGTCTCACAGATTGTCAGAAAATTAGAATAAAATTAAGTAGTGCCTGGAATAGGTTCCATGGAAGGCTGCTGTTCGATGTCTGTTCCTACTCTTGTCCCAACCTCAGCAGCTACCCACCCTGCATGATATGTGTGAGCTATGGATGAGCATACCTTAACTTGATGAAATTGCCCTGAAAGTAGGACATGATGATTGGCCAGTTTTCTCAAGCATCCTTTATTTACAAGTTCAGGCTATTGTTACCCCATGGGCATCTGTTGTCTTCTTAGTCTTTTAACTAATGAAACATATAGTATGGCTAAACACTGACAATGTCAACCAAATCCCTCCTGGCTGGATTTTCTTGACCAGTTACAGCCCCTGAAATGCGGTGCAGAAAGAAAGAACTCTCTGGAACAAGATAGCTTTTCCATGTGAGGAAATGTTCTATCAGAGCAGCTACAAAATGTAAGGAGTCTGCAGAGATTATACAGGTTGGAGACCCTTGGGTCTGGCTTATTGAGCACAATTTGAAAAGCTCGAATGACATCAGGCTAAAATCTCATCTTGGAAAATGAAGGTTACAGCATCTGGCTTGTCAAGCACGCTAAGCCCCCTAGCTCATTCAGAAACAGCACAGAGCTTTTCTTAAGCACAGAAAATAAAAATCTCCAGATGGATAAAGTCAGCAAATTTCAAACTGTGGGAAACTACAGAACAAATAACATAAATGTTTTTTTTAAACAAAAACCATAAATATAGCTAAGCTCTACTGGGGGGAACCTATAACTTTAAAGATAGTTAAGAGACATTGCAATCAATTGCAATCAATTCCCATCACATGAATCCTAATTCTAACAAAACTATACAATAACTATTAGGAGACAATTGGAAGGAAATAAAACTGGATATTTGCAAGGATTTCTTCTTAGTTGTGATACCTATAGTGTTGAAAAATATGTTAGCATTTAGAAGTACATAGTGAACTATATACTGAGGAAATGTTTTTATGACTGATTTCCAAACAAGGGTATTTGGGGTAGTAAGTAAGTGTGGATATAGGTGAAGCTGAATTGATGAGTACTAAAGCTAGATGACTATATAGGCTTTATACATTCATCTATTTTTGTATATGTTGAAATACTCCAGAATGAAAAGTTAATGGTCAAACATTAAAAAAGATGGCTTTAAGGTCAAATATAAATGCAAATAAATGAATATGTAGCCCAAAGGAATTCATGTGACTTTTCATGAGTGAAAGTAATTCAGAAAGATTTATTTTAATAGAATCACTCAGTAAATAAAACTATATCTCATTCAAAATTGAAGGCAGGTGTACTCAGTTGTCAACTAAGAGAATTTAATAGTATCACTATCTAGTGGCTTTAAAAAGAGCATTAACTGAAAATGTGTTTCTTCAAAGACCATGTTCTGTAATACAACTTTTTGATGTTACTGGACATTCTGACTTTGTACACATAAATGTAGGAGTGTGTGTTATCCAGACACTCTGATTTTCTATACATTGATATAGGAGCCTGTGTTATCCAGATGCACTTTAGAAAAAAACAAACCTTTTTTTTTTATACAGTGAAAAAAAATCTTATGAATGACCTAATGAGCTATGGTTAAAATACTGAAAACTATCTGAAAAGAATTATTTCTGAGCTTCTTAAAGCTGATAGTTATGGCAGACAGCCTCAGCCCCAAGGTTCCTACTCCATGATATTCATGTCCTTATACAATCCTCTCCCGCGGAGTGTGCGTGGAATTGTGACTTGCTGCTAACTCACAGAGTAAGGCAGAGGTGATCCAGAGTTAATTCCCTGGTTATGTTATATAATTACTATCTTAGTCATCAACCTGTCCTTGCTAGTTGCCATGTCATGGAACTGCCTACATGGCAAGGCACTGAGGTTTCTATGCAGTTAACATCCTGGAAGCAATGGAGGATCGTGTCTAAAGCCCCCAAAGGAACTGAGTGGATGCTGACACTTAAGTGGGCTTGGGAAAGAATTCATCCCCATTGAGCCTTGGGCGATCCAGTCCTCGCCAATATCTTGACTGCAGCCTCATGAGAAACCCTGATCAATGATGCCAGGATTAGTGATCCACAGAAACTGTGAGATAATTAATGATATTGTGAGTTGTGAGATTTGGTATGGAAAGATCAGTGTGGTAAGAGTCGTGATGGCATTCAGTGTCTGTGACACTCACACTCCATGTGATGGTCAGGCCTACCTACTGAAAGACTCTCACTAAATACTCAAAATAAGTCTGAGTCAGAGACTATTATTTGTATATCAATGAAAAGCTTAAGGCACAGAACAGTTTTTGCCTAAGGCTGTGTGACTACTTATGTACAAAGTCCATATTTATGATATTATTCTATGTTACTTAATATCTAGCATTAAAAGAATAAATTCAATTAAAATAATATAAAAAAATGAACCAATGACTAAGGGAAAAGAAACCCAAGAATCCCATAAAACAGGTAAAATTACATCAGTTTTCCTGTGTTGATGCTAATGTTTCTTCATATAGGTACTAGGTTTTATTTGATTTTCAAGTAATTTCCTTTTCATTTCAAAAAAAATTATGAAATAGAAATGTAGTCAGTAACCAACCTGAGCTGGTAACTACTTTTAGTATTAGTATTATATATGGGCATTTTTGGCTGGAGATGATTATGATTATGATAATTATTTTGGGAGTATACTTTTTACCCCACCCATTCCAAATTTCATTTCAAGTGGAAACATCTCTACTCTTACTTTTTTCAATATTATTTATAAAGAAAGTACTTGCCTCTGATGAAACATGGAGCCTATCCAAAAGAAAAGGCAGCTGGGCGCGAGGTCAGTAGAAAATAATGGAAACAGAAAAGGGGGGGGATGATAAACACTACACAATTAATCACATGGACATAAGGAAAATGAAAAGAAAATGAGAAGGAATTGATAAGCAATATTTACAGAAACTAGAGCATATTTCAGAGTAAATAACAAAAGTCACAACTAGATGTCTCTGAATAACACAGCCAGAACCTAGGCACAAGAAGAAAAAACAGAAGAAAAAAGACAAAAAAACACCATTCGGCCACTGAAGAAGGAACCATGATGTACACTGCCAAGCCCTCAAACAGAATGGAAAAAAATGTTTATATACCTATACAATGAAAATAGCCAAGTTAGAATTCTTTACCCAAGACAACATATTCTCCTGGAAAAAAAATGAATAAAAAACATACACACTAACAAACTGGAGACCTTATTGTTAGCAGACCCACGTAAAAGAATAGAGGGAACTTTTCAAGAAAAAAAATCTCCATCATAAGATGGAAAAAACCTTATAAACAATGGAAAATATATATGTCTGAATATTGACCCTATAAAAACAATAAACTCCCCTGGGGATTAAAAAAAGCAGAGAAAATAAAACATGAGCACAATTGGCAGCAAGGGATAAAAGTGTAAAAAACATTTGCAGCAACATTTAATAACAAGAACATGAATTGGAGAAACAAGCCAATCTTTAATAAGTAAACAGACTATGCTGAAGTCTTACGATGAACCACCTTATAGGGAAAGGAAGAAGCTACAGCTTTATATATCTCGGCTTCAGTAAATCCTAGAAACATAAGGTTGGGTGAAACAAGATGGTGGCAGGAGTGCTATGGTAACACCACTGGAAGGGGTGGGGGCTCCATACTTCCAAAATACAGCAATGTAAACCACTGCCTGATTAAATTTTTTAAATGTTTTTAAAATGCAGATGACTATATGCAGTGTATCATCATCATGAAGGTTAAAAAACGTGAATACACTATGAAAGGATATTTATCAATATAGTCAACCCATTAAAGAAAAGCAAGGGAGAGATACAAAGTAAATTTGGAAAGGCATTTACCAGCGGCAGGAAGGCCAGGGTAGCACTTAGTTGAGAGGCTAACAGATAAATTCAACACTGTCTGAACTGTGCTGGTCCTCAGATTGGTTAGTGAATCCACAAGTGCTTCTTTTATCATTAGACTTCTTGGGATGGATGATTGTGGTTCTTGTGTATGGACCAGTTTGTTTTTGGGTGATGGAAACAAATATTTAAGAAGAACAATATTCACATTTTTAAATTCAACTTTTAAAAACAGACTTGTGAACATACTTTGTCTCATATGGTGTACTTCGAAAAGACAGCTGAACTTGACCTGTTCAAACATTTTTCCTCTCTGGCCACAAAACTTGCAATCTGTGATAAAAACAACAAAAAATTGAGGTCAGCAAACTTAACAAAATGAAAATGTACAGTGTTGAAAGAATCATAGGATACTGTACAGATTTCTCTGATTTAAAGATGAGTTTGATTTAAAGGTTAAAAGAGACCATGTTGCTAAAGCCATTCTCATGAATCACTGGTTTTTGCTTCATAAATGTGTACTATTTGAGGTTTTTGTTTCATAAATGTGTACTATTCCATTCAAAGACATTGGATCCACATTGTTTTATAAGGAGTGAAAATGTATCTGGGAGATAAGAAGGGTCATGTAAAGTAGCCTGAAAAATAGAAAGCAAGGTAAGTGTAAAAAAAAAAAAAGTAAACAAGCATTAAAATTAACTATAAACAAAATGAAACATGGAAGAAGTCGAAAATACGAAGCTAAATCAAAACAAAGATCAACATTAATAAATATAACATGAAAGGAAAACAATTCAAATACTCAATTTTCAACCAGGACAGCATGTAATTTAGTAGTTTCAATAAAACAGACATTTATTCTGATTTTACCCCTGTTCGGTGTCAACACTGCTCTTGTTGGTCATCGTAGTCGCTCACTAGCTTCTTAATGTGCACGAGCTTTTTATACAAATACTGGCATCGCTGTTTCTCTGCGCTGTAGTTGGGATTTGCCTCTTTCATCTTCTCATACTCCAGTGAGATTCTCTTGTTGATCTCCTGGAATTCTTTGGACTCCGGAGAGAGCTGCTTTCTGGTGGTATCCAGCTCGATGAACACTTGGGAGAGGTTCAGCATCTTAGTGTACAAGCTCTGGTACTCGTCGTAGTCAGCCCTGAAGTCTTGCTCGTAGAGCTGCCGCTGCTCGGAGGTGGTGACAAGGCTGTAGTGGGCCAGGTAGTCCTCGGCCAATTTGGGCTTCTTGGCGCCTAGGGGGCCCCCCTTGGCTGCCTCATGGCTGCTTGGCTTGGCCCCTTGACCTTTTCTTTCAGGACGCGCCTTGCGTGGTGGCGGCGCTGCCTGCCCAGGTTTGGGTGCAGCCTTGGCTCGCTGAGCAGGCGCGCGTCTCTGCTTCTTGGCAGACAGCGGCCCTCTCCTCCCCTGGCCCCGGGGCTGCTTGTTCTGCAGGGAGGAGGTCACAGGCTCTGGGTCGGAGCAGATGCAACGCTGTGGCTTGAAGATTCTCCTTTTTTGCCCAGTAATGGAGCCTCGTGGGTCATGAGGCCTGGGGCTTTCTGCCGTGCTAGGCCCACGACACTGAGGAGGATCTGGCATGGCCTGGGAGGCTGCGGGGCTGGTGTCACTGCCGCTGCCCAACAGGTTTCTCCATGTGGACTGGTCTGCAGCTGACAGGTGAGATATTCGAATCTTCTTCTTGTGTGAAGAGGCCTCATGGAGTTGCGCATCAGAAGTGCTGCCTTCTGACCCGGACAGGGGGGCATTGGTGCCAGTGGCTTTTCTGGACAGCACCATCTCCAGCGACTGGCGGTCAAGCTCGCTGTAGCCAGGCCAGTCGTTCTGCAGCTCCTTATAAAGCTCATCTTTTAAGCTATATGAACATTCTTTAGCATTCCAGTTGGCTACTTGCTGTAGGATTCCCCCCAGAGAATTCCTGTCATTCATGGTGAAGCCATCCTTCTGCAGTCGGATAATCAGTTCAGGCTTCTTGTAGTTCCTCAAGGCCAGCAAGTGAATCACCCTCTCCCTGTAGGTGCGCAGATGCACACTGTTGGCAATCCTTGACTTGCGGATGGTGTATGCAGGGTTGATGGGGGCTGTGCGTTTCCTCTCGGGCACAGGGTCTGCGGTAGTTTTAGCTGCTTTCCGGATTGGCACTCTTGCCCCTGCACGTGGTTTCTGAATCATCTGCTCCTTGCTGCAGGCCTCCTCCTTTTCCTCCACTGCGTCTGCTTGTGCCATGGGGTAAGAGGTGCTTGCCTGGTACGCCATAGTGTCATCTGGAAAGTACAGATTACCTTCCTGGGAAGTGTGGCTGCTAGGGAAGCTTGGCTGGGTAAAGTCTAGATGGTAGTACAGACCACTTTCCTGGGAAGTGCTTCCGCTAGGGTAGCTTGGCTGGGTAACGTCTAGTTGGTAGTACAGACCACTTTCCTGGGAAGTGCTTCCATTAGGGAAGCTTGGCTGGGTAAAGTCTAGATGGTAGTACAGACCACCATCCTGGGAAGTGCTTCCGCTAGGGAAGCTTGGTTGGATAATGTCTAGACGGTAGTCTTCAGTGATATCTGACAGGTCAAAGTCAACATTGAACATAGTATTGGATATGTTGTCCAATGAAGAGGCCATAAGGTCTTCAAATCCTTCCAACAGAGATGGTTGAGGGTTGATAAGGTTTCCCTGGCCCTCATAATAGTCAGATGACTGAAGGAGACTTCCATGAAGCCCCATGGCCAGTTCTGCTTCGGCATTGCCTGGTCTTGGCTCTGCCCAGTACAGGTCATTCATGGCCAGTTGTCCTTCAGGATACATCATGTCACCCACCATCCCAAAGGCTGCCATGGGGTCGTATCTGGAAAGACCAAAGGGTAAATGGTGAGAAGTGCTAGGAAATAGTGCCTATCCTTGGCAAGAATCACTTCTCTCATTGCTAGCATTTCTAAAATTAATTTTAACAGATTTTATCCCAAGAGCACAGAGGCAAGAAATGCCTGATTGAACGAGAACCAACGGCAGTAATTGTTTTGTAACATATCAAACTACCATGTTGTATACCTTAAACTTACACAGTATTACATGTCAAAAATTAAAAAAAAAAAGACAACTGGCTTGGTTTCTCATGAAACACCCTTTTTATTCTGGTCACAGCCCAGCCTAAAGGTGGTTTACCACAAAAACAATAACCCTGTTGTTTAACATAAGTCACACTCACAAGAATGCAAACTTAATGATGGCCCAGGTTTTGCAAGTCTTTTGTACTGCTGCATTTCTTGGGCCTAGGACTGTGCCTGGCATACATAGGAAGCACTGCACTCCATGTGTGCTGACTCAGCACTCTACCTCATGTGCGCTGACTCAGGGAACACATCAATGTCTTCCTTCTATGTTTAAACCCCACTCAGGTTTGTTACAACCATTCAATTTTCTACTCAACCCTAGAAACTGAACTCAAGATTCCTGCTCCCAAGGTGAGTGAGGTACTCCTGCTTGGGGAGTCTGCTGTGGTGTGGTCTCACCCGACGCTGCTCTATAGCTTGGGTCCAGCACACCACACCCTCCCACGCTAAGAACTTGTTGGTTATCTTGATGCCTGCCATCCCATTCAGACCTCATTCCTGCCCCCAGGTGAGTGAGGCACTCCAGCTCAGGGGACCTGCTGTGAGCCTGGTGGTACCAGTGCAGCACAAAGAGCCTAAAGATAATCACAACATAGGATTGAGAACACACAGCTGAAAAAAGGGACAGATAATTATCAGTAAAGTTCAGCCCTGCCAGCTTTGGATCTGGGATGTCCAAGTAGTTGCCCACAAACCCCTCCAAGGCCAGAAGTGGCCTGGGGATCATCCCTTGAACTGAGTCTGATCTGCATTTCTCTGGCAAAGAGTTGAGTGGGTGTGGCCCACAATTCCCACTGATCAGGACTACAGGCCCCCATCCCCAGCTTCAGTCATGCCAAATTTTGAGATGGGAAGTCCAAGCAGCAGCCTGCAACCCAAATCAAAGCCAGAAGTGCTGCTGTGCGGTGCCAGTGCATACAAGGTAACCAACAGTACTGACCACACAAGGACATTAATATGCCCCAGCCAAAAAAAAAAAAAGTTATACAAAAAGCTCTACAAACACTGTGATTATAAGCCCCTCAAAGGGGAACAAGGAAAAATAGATTACACCTATCAGCCTAAAGGGAGAGAAATATTGAGAAGACAAATTGTACACCAAAGCCACTTGTAGTCATCACATTCTCACTGAAACGAATCTGCCCCTCCAAAACAGCCAAAAGAAACAAGAAATTTACTCGCCACAAAAGCATAGGCATAAAGGCAGAATTAATTAAAGTCTGTTGGAAGACTCCAATCAACATGCCAGCCAATACTAGAGCCATAGTTGCTCAATATGTAGAGCAAGCCCAAAAGCAAAGCACAAGAAAGAGGAAAAATGTAGATACTCAAGCAAGCCCCATGGAAATCAATACATCACCAAAGGAAAGACCAACTCTAGAAACCAACAAGTATCACATTGGAGAAATGTCCTATCTCTCAAAGAGCTCAAGTTCCACATGATATAAGCCTTCAAAGAACTAATGGAAGAATTAGAAAAATAAAGAAAAAAATAGCATGACAAAAACAATGAAGGTGTTAATAGAAGAAATGGAAACAAGAAAACATCAACAAGAATAACATAATTGATGAACTGAAGAATGAGGTTGAACACCTAAAAAAGAAACAAATCCAGGTTATAAGGGGAACAACAGAAGAGCTCAAAAATGCAGGGGAAGGCCACAAAAGCAGATTAGATGAAATAGAATGAATCAGTATCCTTGAGGACACTGCAATTGAGGACAAAGAGATACTAAGTAAGAAGAATGAAGAAAAACTCAGAGTTTTGTCTGATTCCTTAAAGAAAGGAAATATGAGTAATGGGAGTTCCAGAAGGAGAAGACAGACACATGGGAACTGAAAGACTGTTTAAGAAAATAATGGAGGAGAATTTTCCAAATCTGTAGAAAGAAATGAAGATTGATATTCAGGAAGTCAAAAGAACACCAAACTACATCAATGGAAGAAAAACTACAGCAAGACATATCATAAAATTTCCAAGAGTCCAACATAAGGAAAGAATAATGAAACTTACTGGGGGGGGGATGGGGACAGATAACATACAGAGGAAAACCTATCACACTAACCTCAGAATTCATTGAAGAGACACTTCAGGCAAGAAGGACATGGAGACACATTCTCAAAAAACTCCAAGAGAAAAATGCCAGTCAAGATTACTCTACCCAGGAAAGCTTTCTTTCCTCTACAAAGGAAAAATAAAACCTGCCTCAGACAAGCAAAGCCTCTAGATATCTGCTACCATTAAACCACCACTCCAAGAAATCTTGCAAGAAGGCCTAAGATCAAAATCAACAGAAGAATAAACAGAAGTATCAAAACAAGGAAACAAATCAGAACTTCAGACAATCACCAAAAAAATGAACTTCAGAATCTAAAATATCAACAATAGAACAAAACAAAAAAGCAAATTGGAACCTCAAAATGACTTACAAAAAAACCAACACCAGAATCCCAAGTATCAATCATTACCCTAAAAGTCAACAGTCTAAGTTCATCAATCAAAAGACACAGAATAGCAGAATGGATAAAAAACAAAACCCAAAATTCTTCTGCCTGCAGGAAACACACTTGAACTCAAAATTAAAGCAGAGACTAAAAGTAAAGGGCTAGAACACAATACTGTAACAAAATGGCCCCCAGATGAAGGCAGGCGTAGCCATATTAGTAACAAATAAAGCAGAGTTTAAGCTAAGAAAGGTGAGACGGGATAAAGAAGGACACTATATAATGGTAAAAGGGTCAATACATCACAAGGACATAACAATTAGCAATGTATATTCACCAAATGAGGGAGCACCAAAATTCATCAGACAACTACTAATAGTATTGAAAATAGACACTGGCAAAAATACATACATGGTAGGCGATTTCAGTACCCCACACTCACCAAAGGACAAATTAACAAAACAAAACTAAATGAAGACACAAAAGCTCTAAGTGAAAATCTTGACCATATGAACCTAACAGATATCTACAGGACACTGCACTCCCAAACAAAGTAATACACCTTTTTCTCAAATGCACATGGATCATTCTCAAAAATCAACCACATATTAAGACATGAGAAGTATTAATATACAAAGATTAAAATAGTACCAACTTTTTTCTGATCATAAAGGCATCAAACTAGAAATCAACAATGAAAAGAGAGTGTCCAATGCATGGAGACTGAACAACATGCTACTAAATGAAGACTGGTAATTGAGGAAATTAAAGAAATTAAAATCTCTCAAAACAAATGACAATGGAGACACAACATTCCAAAATATCTGGGACTCAGAAAAATCAGCTTTAAGACGAAGGTTAATAGTAATACAGGCTCATATCAGAAAGCAAGAAACTAACTAAAGAAATAACCTATCTCCCAACTTGAAGAATTAGAAAAGGAACAACAAAAAAATCCAAAACCCAGTAGAAGACAAGAAATAATAAAAACAAAAGCAGAAATAAACAATCTAGAAATCAAAGACTATCCAGAAGATCAACAAAACTAAAAGCTGGAAATCAAAAAGACTATCCAAAAGATCAACAAAATTAAAAGCTGGTTCATTGAAAAAATAAATAAAACTGATAAACCCCTTGCAAACCTCACAAAGAAGAAGCACTCAAATAAGCAGGGATATAAATAAAAGGGGAGAAATTACAATGGATACATTAGAAATTCAAAGGGTAATAGATTACTATGAATATCTATATCCAAGCAAATACAACAACCTGGATGAGATGGACAGATTCTTAGATAACAGCTGTACAAAATTGAACAAAGAAGAAATAGAGAAGTTAAGCAAACCAATCACAAGCGGCAAAATTGAAGCAGTCATCAAAACTCCCTAAAAACAAGAGCCCAGGACCAGACGGCTTCACAAACAAATTCTATCAGACATTCAAAGATGAAATGACACCTGCATTACTAAAATTTTTCAGAAAATTGAGAAAGAAGCAAAACTGCCAAACACATTCTACAAAACAAATATTGCTCTCATACCAAAACCAAATAAAGACAGCACTAAGAAAAAACTATAGACCAATTTCCCTAATGAACACAGACACAAAAAATTTAAACAAAATCCTGGTAAATCAAATTGCTCATTATCACTAGCAATAAGGGAAATGCAAATCAAAACCACAATGAGATACCACCTTAAACCAATAAGAATGGCCCACAATCAAAGAACAGGCAACAACAAGTGCTGGTGAGGATGTGGAGAGAAAGGAACACTCTTACACTGCTGGTGGGAGTGTAAACTGGTCCAGCCACTATGGAAAGCTGTGTGGAGGACCCTCAAATTAATGAAAATGGATCTACCATTTGACCCAGCAATTGCTCTCTTGGGAATCTACCCAAAAGAGACCTCAATGTGGGTACAAAGGATCACCTGTGCCCGGATGTTTACCGCAGCACTATTTATAATTGCAAGGACATGGAAACAACCCAAGTGCCCCAAAACAGATGACTGGTTGAAAAAAATGTGGTATTTATACACGATGGAATATTACTCATCAATTAAGAATGACAAATTAGACGACTTCTTGACAACATGGATGTACTTAGAAGGAATCATACTAGCAGAAACAAGTCAGAAAGACAGAAGTCATATGGTCTCACTAATATATGGAACATAATGAAGAAAAATAAATAAATAAAAACCATGAGGAAAAGACAAAACAGGCTGAGCACCAAACTGAAGCACACAACAATGGACAGAAGGGAAAGGTGGGGGGGGCAAATCCCTGGGATTGCAAAGATGTGAAATTTACATATAAATTAAACAAACAAACAAAAAACAAATTCAGTGATGCATAAAAAGCATTCACCATGACCAAGTAGGATTTATCCCAGGGCCACAAGAATAGTTCAACATATGGAAATCAATTACCACAATCCACCACATCAACAAGGAGAAAACCAAAAATCATATGATCATATCAATATATGCAGAGAAAGCATTTGACAAAGTCTAACACCCATTCATGATAAAGGTTCTTGAAAAATTGGTGATAAAAGGAACATATATCAACATAATAAAAGCCATCTATAACAAACTTACAACAAACACCCTAAATGGAGAAAAACTAAAATCATTTCAATTAAGATTTGGAACCAGGCAAGGATGCCCACTCTCTCCACTACTTTTTAACACCATACTGGAAGTTCTAGCTAGGGCAATAAGACAAGAGAAAGATGTAATAGGGATACAAATAGGAAAAGAGGACCTGAAGCTATCATTATCTGCAGATGACAAGATTCTCTATATAGATAACCCCCAAAAATCTACAGAAAACTACTTGAAACAATTACAGTTCAATAAGATAGCGAGATCCAAAATTAACACATGGAAGTTAGAAGCTTTCCTATATGTAAAAAGTCAAATAGAAGAAAAAATTTTTTTAAATCCCATTTACCATCACACCAAAAAAAAAATCAAATGCCTGGGAATAAACCAAGCAAAACATGTAAAAGAACTATACAAAGAAAACTTTAAAACACTGCTAAAAGAGATAGAAGACATAAGGAAATGGAAAGCCATTCCCTGCTCATGGATTGGAAGAATTAACATCATCAAAATGGCCATCCTACCAAAAGTAATATACAGATTTAATGCAATCACTATAAAACTTCAAATTACATTCTTTAAAAAATAGAATAAAAATTACTGAAATTCATATGGAATAACAAAAGACCTCAAATATCAAAAAGCCTCCTGACCAAAGAAAAGAGAGAGAGGGAATGGAGGTATTAAACTACTCCAGACTTCAAATTATGCTACAAAGCCGTAGTAATTAAAACAGCATGGCACTGGTACAAAAACAGATAATCAGAACAATGGAACCGAATTGAGTGACCTGCAGTGAAACCACACATAGTAATCAACTAATGTTTGACAAAGGAGTGAAAAACTTATATTGGAACAAGGACAACCTCTTCAATAAATGGTGCTGGGAAAACTAGACCAAGGCATGCAAAAAAAAAAAAAAAAAAAACAACAAAAAACGAACCAAGACAACTCCTTCACACCTTGTACAAAAACTAACTCAAAATGGATAAAAGACTTGGGACTTGGATGTAAGACCTGAAACCATAAAATACATAGAGGAAAACTTGGGTGAAAATCTCCATGAATTACACTTCATAAATGCATTTCTGGACACATCTACAGCTGGCAAAAAAATGAAGGAAAACATAAACAGCAGGAACTACATCAACTTTAAAAAGCTTCTCTATAGCAAAAGAAACAATAAACAAAACTAAAAGAAACCCAACCAAATGTGAAAAAAATTTTGCCTTCTATACAAATGATAAGGGTTTGATAACAAAGATCCACAAGGAACTCACACAACTTAGCAAAAACAAAACAAGAAGTCCAGTCAAAATATGGGGAGACAAACTAAAAAGACACTTCTCCAAAGAAGAAATACAAATGGCCAAGAGGCACATGGAAAAATGCTCAACATCACTAGCAATCAGCGAAATGCAAATCAAAATCACAATGAGATAACACCTCACACCAGTAAGAATGGCCCACATCCAAAAAAAAAGGGGGGGGGGCAAAAATTATTGGCATGGATGTGGAGAGAAAGGAATACTCCTACACTGCTGGTGGGAATGTAAACTGGTCCAGCCACTATGGAAAGCTTTGTAGAGGACCCTCAAACTAATGAAAATGGAACTACCACTTGACCAATAATCGCTCTTCTGGGTATCTACCCAAAGGAGATCTCAATACTTCCACAAAGGGATGCCTGTACTCAGATGTTTATTGCAGCAATATTTATAATTGCAAGGGCATGAAAACAACCCAAATGTTTCAAAACAGATGACTGGATGAAAAAGATGTATATATACACGATGGAATATTACTCATCCATTAAAAATGACAAACTTGATGAATTTGAGATAATGTGAATGGAACTAGAAGAAATCATTGGAAGAAACAAGGCAGAAGGAAAAAGACAAATAAAATGGTTTCAGTAATATATGGGACATAGGAAAAAGAAACAAAAGGCCAGGAGGAAAAGTCAAAACAAGCTAACAACCAAACTATACAACTGGGGGCGGGGGGATGGGTGGGAGTGGTCAGGGCAGGTAGGTGGTGGGTGAAGCCCGGGGAATACAAACATGAAATATATAAAATAAACTGAACTCAAGTACGACATCATACATATTATCCCCACTAATCAAAACTAATTCTTACCTTGATAGAAACCCAGAGCACTCTGTATTATGAAATACACTTTGTGCTTATGAAAATACACTGTTTTTATGAAAAACTGTTAGTATTTGTTGTGATAATGTGTTCATCTCTGTGACAAGGACTCGTCTCCACACATGACAGCTGCAGTCTAGTCAAATTTGAATGTCCCTTCCTTGTCACCAGTAACCTTACTCAGGAAGTAGCAGGTGTAGAGCAGAGGGCATACCCTAAATGTTTGCAGGAAGCATGAAGAATAATCGTACCTCTGCATTTCGCCGGGCACAGATATTTACCATCACATCAAGAGATTGTGTTCAGGCTATTAATGTCAGAGAGATGTTCTGTTCTTTAAGATTTTTTTCATGTTCCTTTAAACTTCACTGTATATTTGTATCTTAAAGAGTGAAATCAGTGTTGCAAAAAGAATGCAACTTAAGAAAACCAATGAAGTGCTAAAGTATATTCAGCAATATTATGCTCTAATATATGCACAAGTGCTTTGAAGCTTCCTGGAGACCTCTGTTAGATGCAGGAAGAAATAATGTATACTTTAGGAGGTTTAAGTCAGTACCCTTTCAAAATATTAAGAGAAATACAACCATTCTATTCCCAAGGGAAATAGCAAACTATGTGGCTTTGCAGGAAACCAGGAGGGGCACATCAGCTCTAAAGTACAAAACATATTCACTGACAAAAAGACATGAACAAATGAAGAAAGATTTCATGATCTGGGAACAGCAAAGGGAATATTAAAGGACACCTAATACTTCCAGATTATTCCATGCACTTAGTACAATCCAGCTGAAGACAAGGCAGTTTTTGTTGAAGTCTGGCATTATGAGTCTAAAAGTCAGCTGTAAGGAGGGCTGTGAGCTGCACAAAGGTAACTAACAGTTCTCCCTAGCAAATATAGCAGAATCCCCCATGGTTGAGCATGAAGAAAGCCTGCAAGGACAGAGTGAGTGAATGTCAACAGATCCTGAGGTACAGAACCCGGGTTGTCGCAGAAGGAGAGAGAGATGCCCAAACCCCAAACTAGCCAGTGCACTTGAAACTGGGTGCCCCTAACCCCCCCCCAACCCCAGGTTGCAGCATTTAACAAGGTACTCCTCTCCACTCCCATTGGGCGGTGGCAGTTAGCCCCTCCCCCTTAAGGGAGCTCCTCCCCCATTGGTCGGTGGCAGTTAGCGCCATCCCATTTGGTGTGGCAGGAGCAGTTGGAAAAAGGGGGTGGGACCAGAAGCAGGGGGCGATAAGGCAAAGAGCAGAGACTAGGAGGAGGCTGAGACTGTTTGGGGAGGAAGGAGAACTTAGAGAGAACCTTTGGGAGAGGAGAGAAGAGAATGGCAGGCGGGTAAAGAGTACCCCGGGTGACCAGAAGCCCCCTGGAAGAGTGAGCTGGAGGGGACAAGGGGCCATGGTGCCTGGCAGAAGTGTGGCTATTGTGGAGACTGTGGCGATGTAGCAAGGTGCTATGGAAAGCTGGTACCTAGAGATGGCCAGCGGTTTGGAAAGCTGATTTCTGCATCAGCCATCGTGGAAGAAGTTTGAAGAGCTTTGGAGAAGTCGAGCAGCTGGAGAGAAAAGAAAAGGAAGACGCTGGCGAAAGGACTGGACTTTGCCAAAGTGCCTACCTCTGAGGATCAGAGGGGAAAAGGAACCATCATTGGACTGTGCCTTGGGGACCTTTGTGTCTGAGAATGGTGACTGGGGTAAGATAACTGCCACGTGTGGCTTTAAGGATGTTTCGTTCTCCCTGTTGAGCTCCCTTGTTAATAAACCCTGTTGTTACACTGCAATTTGAGTGGCAACTGCTTGGTGCGGGTGAAACGGACCCTGTGGGTTTGTGGTTTGGAGGCTCTTGCCCTCCTTCCTTTTGGAGACCCGATTTCATCCTGAGAGCAGTCCCCAGGCCTTAACTCCCAGGTAGCATGGATCTCGCTGACAGCCAGCCAGTGGCCTGTCTGCTGGCTTTCTAACAGAACAGGAACCTGTTAGATTGCATTCAGATCCTGCTAGCCAGGGATCAAGCCCCTTGGGACCTCATCTACACACTCTCTCTCTCTCTCTCTCTCTCTCTCTCTCTCTCTCTCTCTCTCTCTCTCTCTCTCTCTCTCCAGGCGACTTTTCAGCTGCCTCATCTTGTAAGTATGTGCATTCTGGACTCTTAGAGCTTTGACATCACAATCAGCAGCCCCTCTGACTTGGCCCACATTAAAGTGGAAGTCCCCATGGAAGCTGCCTCATGTGTAAACCCCTCAAATTTGCTACTTGTTTTCCCTGATTCTTCCTACCTCAGGCTGAGGAACAGAAGGTATTTGTTTTCCTGGTATCCAGCGATAAGAGAACTCTCATTCATATTTGTTATTCTCCCTGGGGGTACAAACCATCTCCTCAGACCCCTTCTGCCATCAAACTGCTAACTCTGGCCTCCTCTCTCAGAGGAGACAGGCTCTCTCCCCTACAGGCTTCAGCCATAACGGTGCGTCAGTCTCCTTCCACCCTGGAGGATTTGCCTGTGCTGGTTCTCTGCCGGCAGGGTCTTACTCCTGATCTGCTTGTCATGTCTCCGCACACAACACGCTCTGCCTACAAAGCTCCTCCTCCTAGTTCCAGTGTTAAATACCTTTAATTCTGTGTCCTTTAGTCAGAGACCCAGCCAGGGACAGATGGCAAATCCGATCAAGGCCCCTTCAAGGATGGTTTAACCAAGATACGATGTGGCGTAACCAAGATGCGACGAACAGAAACGTGGACACCTGTGGAGAAACATGAAGTGAATGCAGGGCCTCCAACCTGACGACAGGGGGCGCTGTGGAGGAAGAAGAGGAGCTGCTTCTACCCACCTACACCATTTTCTCCTTTCCAAATAAACCTGTCCTTAAAAAATTTTTTTTTATTTGTGTAGTAGCTGGGAAGCAGTGCAGACACAGATGGGAAGGGGCAAAGCCAGGCCGAGACCGACATGCAGGAAGGAAGCCGGAGGAAGAATTCGCTCTGTTTTCTTTCCTTCCATCTTACCAACAAGAATACTAGACCTGGTCAAAGCTAACTAGAAGTCAGGGAACCCTGAGTGTGCCCTAGATTATGTTGTGCAACAGAGCAAATCTTCACTGACACAATGACACAGTCAGTTTTCCCTGTGGAACAGCATTGCAGCATTTTGTTTTTCTTTTGCAGAATTAAACTGATAGCCAGTTCCTTTCATTACAATTGTTAGATTTGAAAAGCTTGGGAGGGAGCATGGGCTTCTGTGTTTTACAGTATAGCTGTAGACCATGAGCACAAATGGGGCAGCCTTCACGCTGCCTTGGGGACATGTACGCCAGTCATCAAGGCCAGAGTTCTCCACAGCACGCCAGAGTATGTCAGAGATATGCAGTGGCTTTGGTAGGCGATCTGCCCACTAAAATTTGAAAGCACAGATTTGCACATTCTATGTTCAGGCTTGTGGCCCATGCTGCTGCGAATCAGTCTCCACTGAGTACAGATACACAGTAATCATCCACTGGCCTTGTTATGCTGCTAGTATCCTGGTACTGAAATTCCTAGTCCTGTTACATAATCTCTTTGACATATTTAATCTCCTGCTCTCAACTTTTCCCATAATCTATAGCAGTGCTGTGTTTTGTTTTCCTGAGAATACAATGAAATAGACTGTAAATTCAGAAAAGCAACTGGAAAGGCCCTCATTAAAATATGATGAATTCAGTACTTCCACTGTAAAGATTATTTCAAGAGAAGATTCATTCCCACCTTCCTACATCCCTGAAATTCTTTTGCACTTAATGCTGAAACCCTTGATCCTTCCAAAGATGTAACTCTTTTCTCTCTGGCTGAGAAGAGACTGAGAAAACTCCGAAGCCTCCCCAGCACCTGAGATAGTAGCCATAGTTCTGCCTTCTGGTCTCAAAGATGGTGATTCTTGAACTTTGGGTTCTAAGTTGTTTCGCTTTCCATTGAGAATGGGACATTATAAATACAAATGCTTTGCAGATATTATATCTTTTTTAAACTAGTAGTGCTTTTAAGGAGGTTCAAATCAAATGGAATTACCATTTGACCCAGCAGTCCCACTTCTGGGAATCTACCCAAAGGAGACCTCAATGTGGGTACAAAAGGACACCTGTGCTCGGATGTTTACTGCAGCACTATTTATAATTGCAAGGACATGGAAACAACCCAAATGCCCCAGAACAGATGAGTGGATGAAAAAGATGTGGTATATATACACAATGGAGTATTACTCATCAATCAAAAATGACAAATTTGATGAATTTAGACACCTGGATGTACCTAGAAGAAATCATTCTAGCAGAAACGAGCCAGATAGAAAGGGACAGAAACCAAATGGGTTCACTAATATATGGTCAACCAAATGAAACTGCACAAGGGGAGAATGGGGACCAGCTGGAGCGGGTGGGAAGGGGAGGTGGTGGGTGACCCCCAGGGACTGAAATGATGTAAAATAATAATAATAATAAAGCAGATATTGGTTTAAAAAAATTAAATTGTAATAAAAAATTATTTTAGAGTAAATAAAATTATTCTTGAACCTTCTTAAAAATAACTGAAGTTAAACTGATGTTTCTATTGCTGGGGGAGTTACATACAGTTAGCTGGATCATATTATATAGAACATTCTATGAGAAACCTCAAAGGATCAGGGTGTTTCTCTGACCTTAATCATGAGCTGGACCACAAAATTCTGATGGGGATGTCCAAAAGAACTCAACCCTTCAACCATTCTTTAGTTCCTAGTTTGACTGGTTCTCTAGGTGACTACTGTGGAACATCTGCCTCTCCTTGTCACAGAAACCAAATTTCAGAGGATTCAATTCACTTTACCCAACCTCCTCATTTCACAATGAAAGAAACTGAGGCCCAGAAAGGAGCAGAGACAACAGGTCACAATATTGGCCCAATCTTGGGTCAACCTAGGTCTTCCCTAGTGTTTTTTCCCTCATCCCCAGATCCATATTTAGGGTGTGGGTCAGACAACCCCGCAGTTAGAGAGGTACAGTTGAGAAAATGAACATGAGAAAGTCAAGCCTGTAGATTGTTTGGAGCGTTCGACATGGAAGGGAGTCATTTCAGTTGCTCCCACAAGTCCTCATCCTATATCTGAAACCCAGACTCAGAAGAAGGATGCAGTCACGGTGATACACATATCTGCGTGACTTTTAATCTGTGGGCCTGTCATGATGACAAAACATCGCATCAAGCAAACATCTACACCTTGCCCAGTTCTGCCAGGATCGGGACAGGGGGCATCATTTTCCAGATGGGAACTGGATTCATGGGAAGATTTGTGCTAACAGGTCTCTACATGAAGTGAATTTTTTTTTTTTAAATGCAGTTCTTTGATGAAATTCTCTGTTGTAGAGATTGCAAACATAATTCCACCACAGGCAATTTCCATAACCTAAACAAATGACAAGGAGATTAATTAGGAAACACTGGAAAGATTAAAGGCAGTGAAAAAAATTAATTGATTTCCACTTAGCTAATTTGTGACTGGCTAAATCAAATGACAGTTGTTAGAAGCCTCTGATTTCAACTGAACTAGGTATGAGAGAAATTTTAAGTAACATTTATGGACGAGCTCAGTGAGGCTGACTTTGATAGTAAACATATAATTCAAAACTTTACATGAAGTAGCCTAGAAATGTGTTTATATTTGCTTATAATTTTTAATTCTTTTGTTCTTCTATTAGGTCTGTGCCAGTTCTAAGAGTTAACATTTATATTATTGTAGAAAAGTATATCAGAAAGATTCCAGGTATTTAATTCAGAAAGACCTGGATTTAAATTTTCACACAACTCCATATTCTGAAATTAACTTACCTGAACTAAAAATTCCACATTTATAACATACAGATACTCACTTCACCTCACAGATAGCATTTATCATTGACTTCTCCAATATATGGTAACAATCATGTTTATGGACTAGAATAAAACCATTCTCATATCATCTCAGTCACGGAAATAAAGATATTGGTAATGCCAAGTATATCAAACACAGATTAGATATTCTTAGTACTTTGGCATTTTTCTGTATTTGCTGATCAGAGCATTTCATTATCTTATGAAAGTAACCTCTCCGTTTACAGAGTGTATGGGTGAAGATTTATTCATAGTGCTTCTGCTCAAAGTGTAGTGGAACATGATTTGCCTGTTTCCTGGCTGGGCATTCGCTCTGGTGGTAGAGGGGTAGGAGTGGGCAAATTGCTGGGGCCTCAGCGGGAATCAAGGCAGGGACTGCAGAAATAAACAGAGGGGACTACATTCAATGTAAAGATTGCCATATAGTGAAAGAAGCTATCAGTACCACAAAAAGGTGCCCTACTGGATGGGAGGGGGTCTTCTGCACACCTTACATTCAATAAGGTGCTAATAGCTGAGATCTACAAAGAGATGCAACTCAACAAAGAAGAAAACATAACCAGTCCAAGAAAGGAGCAGACTGTAATAACAGACACATCTCTGAGGAAGACATGCAGACGGTCAACAGGCACCAGGAATCAACATCATCACTTATCAGAGAACTCAGACCTGCTGACAGCCTGATTTGAGCCCAGTAAGATCTGTCACTTTTCTGAGCTATACACTAGCATAGGTGAATATTAAACACATTGTATTAAGCAACAGAAAACCATGCACAATTCTATTTCCACGACATTCTGTGAGGAGAAACTAGGATCCGAAAACAGTGGTTACCCAAGCCTGGAGTGGGGGTACGGGGGTAGGAGAACTAGAATTCAAAGAAGAAGTAGAGCAAACTTTTTGGGACATGCTCTAGATCCATCTTCTTTTTTAAAAATTTATTTATATATAAATTTCACATCACTGTAATCCCAGGGATTCACCCCCCCTCCCCCCCATCTTCCCCCCTTTCCCCCTACCCAAAGTTGTATGCTTCAGTTTGGTGCTTAGCTGGTTTTGACTTTTCCTCAAGCCTTTTGTTTATTTTTCCACTATATCCCATATATTAGTGAAACCATTTGGCTTCTGTCTTTTTCTTTTTGACTTGTTTCTGCTAAAATGATTTCTTCTAAGTATATCCATGATATAAAATCATCAAATTTGTCATTTTTTAAAAAAATTTTAAATTTATTTATATATATTTCATATCATTTCAGTCCCTGGGGGTCACCCACCACCTCCCCACCTGCTCCAGCTGGTCCCACTAAATTTGTCATTTTTAATTGATGAGTAATGATATTTCTAGGAATGCTTGTATTTGTTGAAATTCTCAGAACTATTCACCAAAAATAAAATCACACATACAAGCTCTTTGGGGGGCCTCAATCATTTTAATAGTGCAGAAGGGCTCTCAGCCCTAAATAGTTCTAAACCTCTGATACTATGTATAAACTAAACTAGTGTATTTGAGAAGGAAATGTGTTTCTCAGTTCCAAAATTATTTTTGGTTCATGCCCTGTATCAAAAGTTTTGGGGCTATTTTTTCCCCATTCTTTGCTTTATTTTTAAGATATGGCAGGTCAGGTCGCTTATGAATAAAATTAGTATATGAATTTGTAAACAAATAAAAGAATTTAAGATACTTGAATTTTCTAGCCAATTTCTAGACAGTGTATTTATGTAGTTAAAAAAAAGACAACAGTGGAAATAAGATCTCTGAAATGACTCCAACTCCTAAAATAAGAAATGAGAAATTGACAAATAATTATTGCTTGGAAAATATGATTTATGTTCAATCTTTAATTTACTTTGAATGCTTGGCTTATAATTCAACACCTAAAAGTACTCTAGCTAAATGCTTTAATAATATTTATACAGTGTTACTTGTCTGGGTAGACATATTTCACACAGCAGATTTTAATTAGTGTTAAAAACGTCACTTGATAATTTCAATCACAATTGATTAATGGATTAACAATTTATTTGGTAATGCGGCTGGCAGAAGGAACAATAAAGGGAATGACCTGATTGTCCACTGTACAATTCTGCCTGTAGCAATATTAACTCAAGGTTTTGAAATGCATGCCATTCAGTCATGTTACATGTACCACTGTGTACAGTGTAACCAAAAGATGTGTGCAATGCCTAGCTTTACTCCTTCTGTAGGAGAGGAAACATCATTTTCCCTTTCTGTGTGTGTCTTGACTCCCACCCCAGCCACCAACAGCCAGGACGCCCTGTATTTGCAGATTGTCCAGATTGTGTTCCCCGGGGTTGTGGTTTCTGACTGCACTCTGACCCTTTGCATGCAGGATCAGAGGCGGAGGGATGTGTGACTTCCCTGGATCTCTGAAGCCTGCCTTGTTGCCCCTGCATGACACTGGGGGAGGAGGGATTGCCATCTTCCCTGTGTGCAGGGAAGCCAGAGATGCTGCCAACCCCAAGCCTGGGCTTCAGCTGACTCCCTGAAGCAGGCACAGTAACCCTGCTGAAAAGGCGGGGCTCACTGCACCCACCTGCAGGCTCTTGTCTGCATTGGGATACAGGCTGGAGGTGGCCTAGCCAAGGAGGACTGGGTGCTACCCCTAGCATTCCTCGTTGGGCAAAGACAGGCCTAGTTGCCCAGAGATTGCCCAGGAGCCTGAAAGCACCAGTCACTTGTCCCCTGGGGGCCTGATCTGTACTAAGCTGTTGGGAAGGAGCATGGACTCTCCTAGGACAGGGGCTGTGGGGCACCCAAGGGAGACAGGTGGGGGAAGGCAAGGTATCCCTCCCCAGGGACTGGCACCGTTCCTGCTGCACCGTTTCTCGATCTTTCCCCCTCTTTCGGGGGGTTGGTTTCCTTCCTCGCTGACGCTGGCCCTTACATCCTCAGGTCCCTTCCAGATGTGGCTGCTCTCTGCACAGGGCTGTAGTCAGGGTCCCTGGGAAAGCAGTGACTCAGGGATCCTGGCCATCATCCATCTTCCTCTTCCACCCCTCTGTTCACTTTTTTAAGTGCAATGATTTAGGAGGTTGGTTAGTATACAGAGAACAGAGGGAGGGAAGCACAAAATGGTGCTTCGCAGCAATGCCAATATTCATCTCATTAGGTTTCTAGCAAAGGCTACTATTCTTTTTCTGCATTACTTTCCTGGAAAACAGAAATGCAATAACTTGAACTTGAGGTTGCTACACAATATATACATAGCCTTCTGCAAAAATACTTTTCAAAACATTTCAACTTAAAATATTGGAAACAATAGCTGGGTTGATTTGTATCGTAATGGAACAAGAGCGAAATAACATTCAATTTGGGAGGGTTATGCTGAGAAAGAGGCTTTTAAAGTTAAAATGTCTTCTCCCTTAGTACTTTTCATAGGCTATATAATGTCCTGAGAGAATTCATTATGACAATAATGTCATTCACAGTTTTAAGATCTTACTTTGGGAAGAAATAATGAGAAAGCAAATTACAAAGTAAGAATTCATCTTTGTTTTTCAAATTAGTGATCTGAAGTTTTCTTATGTAAAAACAACAGTCAGCATCAGTTTATTACACATATTTGAATACTGTTCATTTCTGTGGTTTTCAGGTACCATTCAACACTGCTTTTTACAAAATCTGCCTGGAGGGGGTCTGTAAAGATCATCTAATATTAAATCGTGACATCCATTCACACCCTTAGCCTAATCCCTCTCCAGAGAAGTTTAGAAACTCTTTTAATTTGAACAAGCTTTTCTAGCCTTGCCCCAGCCTGTCTGATGAAAATAGTGTAGGCTCTCATTAAGCCTAAAGCTAGGAATCGGGAAAGATGGGGAGTGCGCAAGCGTGCCAATGGGATGGCGAGGGGGAAAAAAAGAAGTTGGGAAATAATCTAAAGACAACCAATATTGAAATGGGAAAGGCCTCTTTCCCACACCCCCAACATCTCTGAATATTTGATTCAGGTCTTCAGAGTCATGGTTGGCATCGACAGTCCCAGTTTTCCCTAAGTGCTCAAATCAAACGCATTTTCCATTTGCAAAGTCTTCCTGAGTGACAGCACCATTGTGCTTATCAGAGCTTGTTTATCTTGAGGCAAGAGGGTAAATACATACACTAGTAACAGATAGGGTGGGCGGGGGAGTCTCATGATTTTGAAATGCTTTAGAAACAGGCCATCACTCACATTATATCGAAACTTCACTCTTGACAAATAGAAATACAAGTAAAAATACATGATTTGCACTTATAATTTTTTTGAGTAATATAATATAAAATCATGCTCATGTAAGTACCCATGTAACATTACATGGGACAGTAAAATTTGATCATATATATTTCTGATGTGAGCCGAATCCCTATTTGTAGATGTTTTTCGTTGACTTTGATAAAATCAAAGACAAAAGTGATTAGAATGTTGTTTGTCATGCAGCCAATGAAGACAAGAATGTATACTTTCAAATTCTGATTTCCCTGGTGACCTCTTCTATGGCAGTGCTTCCCTGTACCCCCCAAGTAGAAGACACAGAAGTCTTTTTATGGAAAGTAACATGCAATGGACAGAATGCTAGAAGTCTTAGGTTTTGGTTCTAATAATCTCTAAATGAGCGAACTCGGTGGATTTTGGAAACCTGTCTTGGACTCAGTTTCAAATTTGAAAATATCAGGTGGTTACTCTAGGTGATCTATATGGACCCTTTTAGTTCAGCAGTACAACGCGTGGTTCTAAATATTTAATTTCTGTTTCTGAGTCATCTGTAAAAATAGTTTCAAAAACAAGCGTTGCAAGGGGAAACCTTTCTCTACCATGGCAACTACCAGGATCGTGTTACTTTGTGACATGGATGAAGATGCTTATTATCTTACGAGTGTCTACCACCCCAGAGCCAGGCAGACAGCATTCCTGCACCAGAGGCAATAAAAATAAATGCTTATAAACAAAGGGGAGGAAAAGCATGGAAGCCTTTTGTTCCACCTGGCCACACAGCCCTCTGCTTCAGCCAGTCCATATAGCCAGACTTTGGATAATCAAGAGATTGTTTTTAATTGCCTAGCATATGAACATCGGTAAAAAATGTCCATTAGCTTTGATGTCCATCTTGTGAGAATTGAAAAACACAACTACATTTAAATACAGTACAGGAGAGAGTTATTCATGTTGCCATGGAGTTAAAATGTGGCTTATATGAATACCAGTTAAGGATGGAATACCAGTACAACCTTTCTCCCACTTTAACTCCATCCATGCCAGTCACTTTATCTGGACCCAATAATTCCACTAAAATGTGTCCTACTCTTCTTCATAACTGTGCCATGATGTGTGCTAGCTCCTCTGCTGGTAAAGTTACTTTCCATCTCCTCCCTTTGCAAACGACCATCTAACCATCAATGACCACAAACACAGCCCTAATTTTATAGGCAGTAACTGACCCCACTGGCTTCTCTCCATGTATATCCTGGGCATTAGAATTTCCCAGCATGCACTATAATGTTATCTGTTAACATATCTGGCTCAAGCACATCCAAAGTGATAGCAAAACACATTGTAAGCCACCTTTTAGTGGCTGAGAAAGTTCTTTAATCAACTCACTGAGTTTTACTCTTACTATTTTCATCAAATAGTCCCTTTACTCCAGTATTTTGATGTCTTTATAGTAAACACATTTATAGAAGTACTTACATGTCCTTTGCCCAGTGTTAATACATTTTTTAAATAAAAATGAGTTAGGTGGGACCAGGGAACCTATGTTTATTATTCCTGGGATACAGTGCAATGAGTAGCATACACTCAGATTTCTACAGCTTTTAAATTATACTTTTGTATACCGTTCACACTGCTTTACATCACCATGCATGCTTGAGCGGCACATTCACACGTCTTCAGATGTGTGTTGCTATACCACACACCCCTCCAAAGCACCCACAGCCTGCCACCATACTTCATGCAACCCCTTTTCCCCTTGACTCTCTATTTCTCTTTCCCTTTTGGTAGTCTCAGTTCTAGTCAGAATTCTAGGGTTTTCATTTAGTTTTGACTACTGTTTTGTTTCTCTCTATTCCGTATGAGTGGAAAAGTTTTCTGTATTTAATAGAAACATGAATATGACCTTGTTTATAAGATTAGAATCACAGTAACTAAGTAAAGTGTTGTGGAGAATAGCGTATTTGCACTAGAACGTGATCTCTGGGTGGGATTTTAGCATACCTGGCAAGTTGAAAGGAAGGCAGTCTAGGGAAAGGAGATGCCATGGGTGAATGAACAGGCTTTGTTGATGGAAGGATAGGGACCCGGTATGGTAACACAGGACCCTGAAGACTGGAGGCTGGGAAATGCCTCTAATGGTATTAATGGCCCAGGAATTGATACTCCACTCTGCAGACAGTGTGGCATCTTAGAAGGTTCCTTTGTGAGAAAGTACACTGCAATACCCCACACAGCAAGGGCAGAATATAACTTCAAGCAAGGAATATCCAGCAAGACAGGCCATTGAACAGACTGATATAGAAAAATAAACTGTAAAACTTGTAGAAAAAGAATGAGCACCTTCATGCCCTAAAACTCATTCTGAGACATGGTATCAAAGTCAGTAATTTGAATTTCATCAAAATCAAAATGTTCTGATTTTGATCAAAATCAAAATAACCTTGTTAAGAAGCTGAGAAACAACTTACCTGCTGGGAGAAAATATTTGCCCATCACGTATCTGACAAAGGGCATATATCCTCTCTCTCTCTCTCTCTCTCTATATATATATATATATATATTTAAAGATATATATATATTTAAAGATCTGTAAACTTAACAGTAAGAAAACAAATCTAATTTGAAAGTCAGTGAAGTGAATAATATTCAGAATATAATTAACCAAGATGTATTCAGATGCCAAATCTGTATACATTTTCATCAGCAGCCATTAAAATTGTAAATGAAAATCACAGTGACAGACCCGTATACACCTATAGATACAAGCTATTGGAAGAAATAGACTAGGAGCAAACACTGGCAGCATCCATGTAATGTACCCTATGCTGACTATAAGTAAGAATGCTGTATATTTGGAAGTTGCTAAGACTAAATCTTTAAAGTTCTCATCAAAAGAAAACAAGTTTGATTGCATAGTAATGACTGATAACTAACTGTGGTAATCACTTCACAGTATACACGATATCAAATCATTATATTTATACCTAGAAATAGCCCAATGTTATGTGTCAATTATTTGTTTTAAAAAAAGCTTATTTCAGGGACCCACCTTTTAGAAATCTGTACACTGAAGTTTGACTAAGAGACATACGAGAGGATGTTCTATTCCAATCATGCTTTGCCCCTTAGTTGTAGTCTTATAAACCTCCTATGTTTTATTTCCAAGAATTCACTGATATGGAAACAAATGCATTCAGTAAACTCTAAATGATGATACAGCCATGCTGATCTCCAAGATGATGAGCGCCTCTAAGGAAAGAACTGGTTTTATTTCCATTGTGTTTTCCTATTTCCAAACAAAATCATGGCTACAAAAAGGACACTCAGCTCACATTTTGATTAAAAGACCCATGTGGATGCAAATGATGACTGTATCATTACTCTATTATATCAAAGGTGCTTCACTATGAATGCTGGGTGATACTAGTCATTCTGGATAAAAGTTCTCTAGATGTTCAAGTGCACATTAGTGAATATATTTGGAGGGAAAAAAGTGAGTCATTGTGAAACAGCAATTCTGGAATACTTAACCCACTTCATTGGGCTCTAATCTACGAAGCCCTGGGAAACAGAAAAACCTTCACAGTATGTCTGTCAACCAAAACGATGCTAGGTTCTTGGCATTGCCCTATGCCCTGGGAACATAGTGAAGAATATCTCTGTCCCGTGATCCGGCAGCTCACCATTCAGTCAGGGAAATGAGATGAATTTGCCAAGCCTTGTAGCCCAGGAAGTATAAAATATGAAGATTGATTCCATTTCTCATCGGTTCATTGAACAACATTTCCTGACGATCTGTTAAATAGCAGAGGTTCTGGGTATATAGAAATTGATAGCGTATAACCCTTTGGCTATTTCCCTAAAAGATAAGTTTAGTTGATGATCTAGGAAGTAGAACCATTCTTCCTATAGATGGAAAGATCTATAAAGATCATACAATAGGTCCTTTTTCCTGCTCATGGGAGGAAAACTAACCAGAGAAACAGAAAGAGGTAAAAAGTCTGCAATCAGTGTATGACCTCAGGTAACTGCAGACAGAATGACCAAGAAATATGTGCACCTGGCTTGGGGGAAGGTGACTTAGCCAGACCAATGTAGATGACCCCAGAATGCAGAGTAGATTGACACCGAAGATAATGGATGGGTAACGCATCACCAAAACTAGGGCTTGACCCAGACTGGAAATGTGTGTCTGTATAGAAAATATTTCACTTCTATATCTAATATCTCACTTTATATACTCATTCAATGCTTCTCATAATAAAATCGGGTATTGGTAAAATACTGATTTCAAGACTGATGAATGAAGGGTAAATGAGTGAATCAGCCCCCTTTGGAACAAGATTTAGTCAAGTCCATGAATAGCTCTTATTACCTCACACTGGCATATAAATCCTCTGTCTCCGTGCTGCTTTAGGAAATCCTTTTGAGATTTATCTCCTAAAAAATGCTGCCATCATGGTTTTTCATATATAATGTGCTGAATGAGTCCTGCCTGAAAATTTCTGCAAGACTAAAGGAAGAGATAACATTCATCGTGTCAAGGAAAAGAGATGAATTCTCAGGTTTATAGCGGTGAAGGCAGAGGTAGCTTTTAATAGCAATTTCTAATGATTTGAAGAGCTACGGCATGTAGTTACTCATCCTGTTGAGTAAGACAACTGCTCACAGAGATGAAGGCCCAGCCACCGAGTTTGGGACTCTTCCACTGCTAGGAATGAGTGAGTGACATGTCTGTGCTTCTTGAGGTACAAAGCAAGAAAGATCAGGCACAACATCAAGGAAATCTGCAAAATAAATAAAGATACAGCCCAACCAGGGCTTCGGATTTTCTGTCTCCCACCATGAAGCTTTTCTATAAGCTCTATTTTCTGTCAGAAAATCTCTTCATTCTCTTCATGAAGCGCTCAGAGTAATGCCCTGGAGATCTTCCTCAGCCACACCATTGTGTCCCGGGTGCTCTATTTTCCTGCCAAAAGAGTATTGCCTCTGTTTCTCTCCTTGCTCAGCATTTTGCTATTTGGGGCCTTTTAGAGTTCCAAGGTGTCTGAGCTGCTAAAAAGGAAAAGGGTGAAGTATCCAGTTTCTTCTTTCAACTCTGTCAATTTTGACTTCATATATTTGGAAACTGGTTTTGGTTGGTTGGTTGGTAGATAGACAGACAAATAGAATTATATATATATATATATATATATATATATATATATATAATTTTAAAGGTTTCCTTGGTGATTGCCCCTTTATTATTATACAATATCCCCTTTTATCACTGATAATACTGTCTGTCCTTAGGGCCGCCTAGTTTGATATTAATGGTCACTCTAACTTTATTTAGCTTTGCATTGGTATGGTATTGCCTTTTTATCCATTGACTTTTAACTCTAAGGGTGTTTATATTTACATTGGAATTCTTACTAGCAGCATGGACAGGTGAGTGGTCTATACTCCATTTCATTAGCCGTTGATTTGGTTGGAGTAAAGTCTACTGTTCTGTTACTTGTTTTCCATCTGTTCTTCTAGTTGCATCTGTAATTTGTGACTTTGGCCTTTTTTCTTTTCTCATTCTGTATTAAGAGATTTTTTTATGATTCTATTTTATCTCCATTACTGACTTATTTATACTTAAAATACTTATACTAATTATTCTTTTATACTATAGTCATTTTGTATATTATTTTATTACTAATATTTATTTTTCATAGTATTAATAATTAACAGTTCCTCTGTGTTTATATTATGTATCTCTAACCATAGTCAACTTTGAAATAATGTATTTTTCTTGTGGATATAAAAAAATCATAAAATAATATACTCTGAATTTCTTCCTCTTCTTTCCTCTTTTATCATTTCTTAACATGCTATAAATTCAGGATTCTTTGCTATCATTTGTGATTTAGACAATTATCTTTTAAAGCATTAATATAAGAAATGATCTTTTTCATTTTCTTTCATTTAACCACTTCTGGAGTTTTTTCACTTTGTATAACTGAAAGTTTCTCTCTGGTATCACATTTTTATCTAAAGACCAACCTCTACAATTTCTTGTATTACTAGTAGTATATTTTTATTCTCTAAATAAAAAGCATCTTAGGAAATTTAAAAAAGTATTTCTCCTTCATTTTTAAAAGACTGCGCTCCACCTCGAATTCTGTATTGAGGTTAGACCTGCAAGTTGGAAACTGAGAAAGGGGAAAGCACGTGATTATTTTAGTTTCCTGACTTTCAAGTGGTCTGTTCAGATTTTCTCTTTCTTCTTGCTGTAGTTGAAATGCATATTTCATATACTTCTAAGAATTTGTTCCTTCTTTCTAAGTGTCCCTCCAAAGGAAAATAACCCCTTTGAGGACAAGAAATAAGGGTAACGTAGAAATGGGGATTTTCATTGTCACACATTTTGGCAAGATAGGTGTGAAACCCTCCCTCCCTCCGATTGTGGGATTATTTAGCTCTCATTGTGACTGCTAGAGGCTCCACTTCTAATTTATACAGTTAGTTATCTTAGTCACAGCATGAGGTCTTACAGCTGAGCAAGCAGCTTTGGCAAAAAGTCTAAGGTACTGAGGCTGGGGGGGGCAATGGGAATTAAGTTGGCTGCAGGCCTGGGTACCTCAAGGGCATCTAACGTGAAATCAGTTCATTTTCAGTACTTATATAGATGTTAGTAACTTCCTGCCTCTGTTTCTAAATGGGATCGGGAAATCTTGGCTGCCTGCGAACTTGTCATAGCAACAAAGAACGATTTCATTCATCCCGCCCAGGAATAGCTTCTGGGGTGTGTGTATGTGTGTGTATGTATGTGTGTATGTGTGTGTGTGTGTGTGTGTGTGTGTACGTACAGTGATAGAAGCTCGTTCAAATGAATATTGGTTTGGGAGCTTTGGTAATTATGAAAAGGGGGCACAGCTGTGATTCCTCAGCGACTAGGTGAATGAAGGCAGCCATCTAAGAGGCCTGGAGGAGCCAGCTGGAATGGAAGCAGGAGCAGGAGTGGCAGGAAAGATAAAGCTCAAAACCCTGGGAACCAATACACACGAGCTTCCCTCTCGCGCTGTGCTGTTAAGTAGGTTTCCATTGGAGGCTGTCCAGAAAGGATTCCAGCCTCTTCTAACAGCCTCTCACTGTGGAGTGAGAAACTAGTGGGGGGGGGGAGTGGGGGAAGCTGTGGAAACACCAGACAAGGAGTCAAGAGAACAGAAGGAAAATCCTGGCTCCTTGTACAAAGCCTTGGCCAGTTCCTTCCACCTTTTTCAGGCTTGCTTTTCCTCACAGACCACAGCAGTCAGTGGTATGGAGTCGAAAGCCAGATTTCACAGGCTCAGTGTGCAGGCTTGCCGCTTGTCAACCACGTATCATCCAGCAAATAAGTGATCATCTTTTAATGTGAATTATAATTTGCTTCAGTTTGTACTTACAAAATTATTAGGAGGCTTAAGTCACTGCCTAGTAACTAGTGTGTGCTCCAGAAACATTTGTTATAGAATGTTGGGCCATTTGCCAGGTAAGGGCAATATAGAAGTTTCTGTAGGTATCATGAAGAATCATAGGAACAGTAACAGTGGCAAAACCCCTCAAATTCTGGAAACCAAGCACAATGGCTTTCTATGGGGTGGGGTGAAATTTTTATCAAGAAAATACATGAAAGACAGGTTGTAGGGTATTTCGGAAGACAGGGGTAGCCTTTACATGTCTATTCATTTCAAGACAAAGTATCGGAATCTAAGAAAGCAGACATGAAAGCCAGGCATTTGAGAGAATTAACAGTAGTTAATAAAAAAAACCAGGATGCAGAGATGTAATCATGAGTGTGTTAGATGGAATGCATGCATTACAGAAGAGAATGACTTAATTCAAAACTATTTCCAAATAAATAAACATTAATAACACCAGGAGTTCTTCACAATATGAATTCAGATATCCACAAATTCATGTTTACATGATGTGGGGACATATATTTTAAAACTTCTCAAATTTAATATGACAGCTTCTCCTTTCTGAGAATCTAGTATCACGATGACACCATCTTACAATGATGGCATCATGAAAGAAATACTCCATGGGAGAGTCAGACTGTAAGCATTGTTCACTCAACAACTGTGGTGTTGCACAGATTTTATTTTTGGCAGGCACAGCTGAGAGGTTCAGGGCCTCCTTCACCTAATCACCCCTGATATATAGAGTAGAAACTGCCTAAAGTGGAAAAACGCTGAGGATGTGCGGAGTCATGGCTGAAGAGGCTAACTGAAGAGACCCAGGAGCTCAACCCTTGGAAAGCAAACCTTGTCCTTGACTAGAAAAACACTGTCCTTGACCTTGTCATTGATGCAGTGGCATAAGAGTTCTGCTAGGGAAAGGGAGGGAAGGGCAGACCCTAAAAACACAACACCAAAGCACTAAGCAGATGGCCTTTATTTGAACAAGAATGAGACGATTTATAAGTGAAAGAATTGCAAATAAAATAATTGCAAAAGAAAAATTAAAAAAAAAATGGCGACCCAAGTGGAGCATATAGATCAGAATCTACGAAACTATAGATCATTTAGAATATTAAAAAGGAACAATAGATTAAAATTAAGGAGAGCTCTCCTCAAACACTGGAAATAGCCTGCCCCTAAATGGGTTTATCATGTCAGAGACATAATTGAAATTTAATATGTAATATGTTTCAGGTGGACAACATGAGAATTTACATACACACGGTGAAATATGACTACCATGATAATGCCTCTGTCACTTCACATGTTCAGTATGTTGGTGTCTAGTGAGAACACTTCAGATCTACTCTGGGTCCTTCCAAGTATAGAACACAGTCCTGGTAACTGAAATCACTCTGCTTAAAATTAAACCCCCAGATTGTATTCATTATAGAACTGAAAGTCTCTATGCTTATCCAATATCAACCTGCTATCTCCAGCCCCCTGGCAATTAACTACCAGTCTTCTCTGATTCTGAGAGTTTAGCTTCCAGAGATCCCACATCTCTCTCTGGCTTATTTCACTTAGCCTTTAGCCTATCTCCTCAAGTTTTATGAATGATACAGACAATGTCAGGGTTTTTCCTTTTACATCTGAGTAGTATCCCATGACATAGAAATTTAGGGAATAATCTTTCTACACTGACAGAGCCGTGAAGAGTTTCCACCTTGTTTCTTATGGTCAGTGCTACAGTGAACACAGGGATGCGGGTATCGCTGAGTGGCTTCATTTCCTTCAGCTCTCTAGTCAGAACTGATACTTGTGCATTATATAGTAGTTCTGTTCTTAATTTTATAAGAACTTCCACACTGTCTTCCAGAATGATTATGCCTATTTACATTTCCACCAAGAATACACAAGGGCTTGCTTTTCTTCTCATCAACACAGTGTTTAATGATTTCTTCTCTTTTTTGAATCGAAGTAATAATGGTTTATATTATATAAATTTCAGAAGTATTTTTTGAATCTACATCAGCATGTACATTCCTGTGTACCTATGTTTGCTGTCAGATTGCTAGTTTCCATCCATCAGCATACAATTCCTTTTACCCAATTTTCCCAGCTTCCCCTTCCTTTCTGGTAACCACTATTGCCTGCTTCTAGGCTAAAAACCTTTGTTTGATTTATTTCAACTATGTGTGTGTGTGTGTGTGTGTGTGTGTGTGTGTATGTATGTGTGTATATATATATATACATACATATATATACATATAATTTTTGCTTTTGCACCACATGCTTTTGAAATCATGGTGTTTTGACTTTCTCTAACTTATCAAACTAAACTCTAACTAAACATAACACCCTCTAAGATTATCAAAATTGCAGATGGAAGGGTGTCATCTTTGTTTAGTACCTGAAGAGTATTCCATTGTGAGCATAGACCACACTTCTTGATCTACTCCTTTACTGAAGGACGCTTAGTTTTGTGCTGCTTTTGGTGACAGTGATTAATGCTGCAATAAACAAGAGGGTGCACCTGTCTCTTCCGTTTAGTGCTGCATACTTCAGATAGATACCCAGAAGTGCGGAAGCTGGGTCATCTATTTCTCTATTTTTAACGTTTTGAGGATTTGCCATACTGTTTTCCATAATGGATATACTATTTATATTCCCACCAACAGCGTACTAAAGTTCCCTTCTCCCATATCCTTCCCAACACTGGTTCTTTCTATTTTTTGGGTAAATAGATATGTTCACAGATAATCTCATTTTGATTTGTATTTCCCTAAAAGTAATAGGATAAAGAATATCTTCTGTGCCAGCTGGTCATCTGCAAGTCCCCTATGGTGACATGTCTACTCAGATCATCTGCCCATTTTTTAACGGAATTCCCTATTTTTGTTCAGTTTTATGTACACTTTATACAGCTAAAAAATCAACTCCTTGCGTGACATACCATGTCTAGATATTTCTTATTCACTAGATCACCTTTATGCCTTAATAGTGGTTTCTTTCAGCATGTAGAAGTTTTTTTGCTTGATGTAGTCTCATTTTTGTACAGTTGCTTTTGTTTCTCTTACTACTGGAGAGGTAGCCACAATGACATCATTAAACCCGAGGTCATGTAGCTTACCACTTCACTTTTTTCTTCTAAGTATTCCCTAGTTTCAGATATTATATTCACATCTTCAGTTCATTTTGAGTTCATTGTTGTGCATGGTATGAGACAGAATAACTACTATCCCTATCTTATTCCATGTACAAAATTATCTTTTAGATGGCCTTTAGATGATAGCCAATATAACAATTGTGAGGTAATGATTATACTGTGGTTTTGATTTGCATTTCCCTGATGATTAGTATCATTAAATATTCCCTCAGGTGACTATTTACTACATTTTCTTGCAGGACACGTATGGTTTTAGGTCTTCCATAAAAGGCTTTGCTCTATGTAGAGTGAATTTTTGAGAGTAGTGTAAAGATACAGGTCCAGTATGTGTTTATAGTTTTTGCATTCTATATTCTTGGTTCACATGTTCAATATTAGTTGGTGGTATATGTGGGGTTTACCTCTGGGTTCTTGAGTCCATCAATCATTTTGTCTGGTTTTATGCCACTGCCATACTCTTTTGATTACCATAGCTTTATATTATAATTTGAAAATAGAAAGTGTGATCTCTGTTCTTTTTCAGGAAACTTTTGTCTATCCATAGACTTCTGTTATTCCACACAAATTGTAGGATTGAGCTATTTTTGTGGAAAAAAAATGCCACTGAGAATTTGATAGAGATTGCATTGAATATATAGATGACTTTGGGTAGTATAGACATTTTAACAACATTTAATCTGATCCATCAATATAGTTTCTTTCCCCATTCATTTATGTCTTTATCAATTTCTTTGATCAATATTATGTTTTAAAATATATGCAATTTTTACCACCTTGCTTAAATTTATTTCTAAGTTTATTATTGTTTTTGATGCTCTTGTGAAGCAATTTTCCTTATTTCCTTTTAGGAAAGTTTTGTTAGAATGTAGAATTAGAACTTCTTCTGTATGTTAATTGTGTTTCTGTTAATTACTGGATTCATTTATTAGGTCTCACTGGATTCATTTATTAGATCTAACAGTTTCTTGGTTGAATCTTAAGGATTTTAAATATGTGAGATCACATCATCTGCAAAGACCATTGTAATTCTCCCTTTCCAATCTGTAAGCCTTTTATTTCTTTGTCTTGTCTAATTACTAGTGAATGTAAATAAAAACAACATACCTAATTAAGGAAAGCAAACTAAACAGTACTTAAAGTGAAATTTAGACCTGCAAATGCCTATCTTAAAAAGGAAAAAGACTCCAAATCAATGCCCTACCTTTTCATATTAAGAACTAGAATATTAAGAGAAATTTAATACAAATCAAACAAAAGAAAGGAAATAATGAATGGAAAGAAAAATAGGAAAAGACAATATATAAAAATGTTCCTCAAACACATCATTAAACTGATAAAATTTTATACTGAAAATGCAAAAAGAGAGTACCCAATAAAATCAGAAATAAAAGAAGAGGCATCCTCTATGTGGAACTGAGTATAATGAACTACTAAATGTCTGTAAGTTAGATGAACTGAAGTCATTAAATAACAAGCTACCATAATGTATATAAAAATAGTAGGAATCTGAATATACAAAATTTAAATAGGACAAAACATTGATTTATAATTTAAAATCTTCCCACAATTTAATACAAATTCTTCACATACACCCCCATGATGGACCACTTCCCAACTCACTCTATGAGGCTAGCTTTACCTTAATAGCAAATCAGATGAATGAACACATTGCAAGAAAACTACTGTTGCCACAAACATAGATGTGCAAACTTGAAAAATACTGGCAAAACCAAATCCAGCCACTCATAAACAAGGGCTATACACAATGACTACAGACTCTGTTTCCCAGGAAGACAAGATCAAGTTCACTTCTGAAAGTCAATGAATGTAATAGAATATTTCAGAATAAAGGGCAAAAACAACATAATCATCTCCATGGATACAGAAAAAAAAAAAAAACACTGCACCAAATCCAACAATGTTTCATAGTAATAACACCCAACAAGATAGGAACTCAAGGGAATGTTAAGTTGTTAAGACTAGTTTTTAAAATACAGAGTGAGCAGCATACTAGTTATAATGCAGATAAGAGAGAGCCTCTGGCTGTGGACCACCTTACTGTTCATTTTGTCACAGCAGTCTCAGAAACCTACTAAGCATGAATCTCAAATTCCTACACATTCAATTGTTTTAAATATAATCCTCAAAATATGTTTTCTGCCATCTAACAGACTGCCTTGCAGCTCATATAGACTGCATTCGCATCTGCTAATCACAACTGAAAAAAATAAATGCTTCTATGAGATTCCAAAGCACCGCTGCCCCTTGGGGACCTCTGAAACTGACTCCCTAGACCGTGCTGGACATGCATGGCCCCTTGCCAACTTTCACTTGGATGGTGTGTTTGGGCACCCATAACGAAGTGTCACAGACTAGGTGGTTTAGACAACATAGGTCTATTTCTTCTCATTTCTGGAGGATGGAAGGCATAGGTAGATCCAGATATCGGTGGGGACCATGTGGGAGAGATCTGTCCCACAGTGCTGCCTTTGTCCCATAAGGCACCATCTTCCCCCTATGACTTTACATTTTCTTACCTCGGAGTCACTAAATGGCAGGGAAAAAAATTGAGGACAGTTTCACCTTATATTTGAAAATAAAAACTGTTGTTTACCGAATCGATCCTCATAAAACCTTGAAATTTTCAGGAAAGGTTTAATATGTTTGATCTTGGTCAAGAAAGGTTAATATTCATTAGCGATAAATGCACATTTATTCAGTTGTAAAAGTTTCAGCAGTATAGATAAAGCATTGCGAAAGTATTTGCTGAGATGACATTAAAGAAAATTATAGCAGCATTCACATTGTGAGAACAGTCCCTCTCCTTTACATTAAGTACAAAGGTTCTTTATTTAGACAGAATAGCATCTTACCCTTTAGTAGAAAAGAAATTACAGTGATTTACAATATATTGTGTGCCAGTTAAAAAAATGCAATAGACTATTTTAATACACAACAGGAACTAACTGCCTGTCACAGGGTGATATGGGGTAGGAGTGCTAGAAGGGAACAAAGTGAATACCGTTACTGTCACCAATACTCAATTCTCCTGGGCTGAAATACACACACACACACACACACACACACACACACACACGAGAAGCCATGTAAAAATATTTTCAATGCAAATATATAGGTATTGACTAACAGAACTATTTTTTGCATAATATCTATATCACCTATAAAACAGAACTAAACCCTGCATCTCACTATCATATAAGCAATTTGACAACCATTGAATAGAACATATTTTACATTATACATTTTTTTGTATTTATTACTAAGTATATTCCCACATTAAAAAAGTGCAAGTATAAGAGACAATGGTTTCTCCCCATTGTCTCAGAATAGACTTGGACACCATGAATCTAATCATTCCTGGATAAAAAGTGCATTGTTTCTATGAAAGCATATGTGGAAATACATTTTTAGGAGCAAAAGCACTAAGTAGCATCGTTTCTTAAAGTTATCACCTAACAGTCTTTTTGCTTCCCCAGAGGATTATGGGAATTGACATTCAACTACGATGAACAAGCCAATAAATTCTTGTACATGACTAAAAGTCACAATAATGTAAAGGAAAGTGGTACACCATAGAAAATTGAATGTTCCTAGGAATACTTGGAGACATGGGAACTAACATGATTATGGAGTAGACAAAACATGAAACAACAGAGACTAATGTCAGCTAAGGACCAGAACATATCACCATGTATGATCAGGTTGAATCAAGTTGCATCAAAAAAAGAAAATACAATCTAATCAGTTGGTTACAAATCTGTCATTAAAATAATCCCTATTAGAAATAGAGCATTAAAGTTAGGTAGCATTTTCATTGTTAAAAAAGCAAATACAAGTGTATTGGATGGTGTTTCTGGGAAACTGGGACTCTGTCATAAAATGGATGGGGATGTGAAACATCATACAATGTTTTAAAAGTTCAATTTAGCAATACCAAACTTCTAAGGACACTAATATCTAACAAGGATGCATTTCAGAATGTACATTACATACATTTAAAGATGTGAGGTATATAAAACAAACAAAAACAGGCAACAAGTGCTGGCATGGATGTAGAGAGAAGGAACACTTGGAAACAACCCAAGTGCCCCCAAACAGACGAATGGATGAAAAATGTGGTGTATTTACACAGTGGGATATTATTCATCAATTGAAAATGGCAAATCCGAAGCATTTGTGCTAACATGAGTGGACTTAGCAAGAATCACATTAGCGGAAATAAGTCAGAAAGAAAAAGATAGAAACCAGATGTTTTCACTTACAGATGGGATAGAGGAAAAACAAATGAAAAGCCAAGAGGAAAAGTCAAAAGAAGCTAACAACCAAACTAAAGCCTGGAGGTGGGGGGGAGGGAGAGGTCCTGGAGTGGAGGAGCACAGAGGATCTCAACGATGGTCCATGGTGAAGGGAGAACCCCAGGGAATACGATTAGGTAATATATGATTATTATAAAAATACGATGTTGGAAAAGCGCACACCTATGTTCCTGTTGCTCTCAGGTTGCATTATTATACTTCACTACTGAGGCCGCGTGTGTGGAGTTTGCACACATCGAGCAATTCTTAAATGCTCGCTGGGCATGCTACAATTTAACTCCATTTGGACACCACCTTATACAGTACCTGATCCCACAGGTTAAGGGGCTCCATGCCACAAGACTCCCCTACCCCTCGCCCCGCATGACGACACCAATCACAAGTCCAAAAGGTTGCCTGTGCTGCTAACTAGCTATAAATCAGAGGCACCACTTGGATTTGCTAGAGCAGCTCACAGAACCCAATTGATTATAAACAAGATTAGCGATTCATTATAATGGGACAAACTCAGGGAGTGTAAGGGGCAAGGCATGGGGGGGGCTCTCTGGGCCTGCCACTCCCCCAGCACCTCCCCCTGCTCCCCAAACCCACAATATTGGGATTTTTATGAGGCTTCATCACACAGAAATGATGGATAACTCCCTCTCCATCCTCTCTGGAGAATGTTGGGGTGAAGGGCTATGTCTGACTATTCTAAGTCGCAAAGTATGGCTTGGTCTGTACAATGATTTTTAAGACTCACACACACTGTCGACGATAGTGGCCATGGAGAAGAAACACTGGACGTGTGTTTTAAAAATAATGTGGGAAAGGAAAGAAGGAAAATTCGCTCCAGGATGGACTCAATAGAGTAGGCACTGCAAAAGCTGAAGTCTCAAACACCTACATGCGCCCTCTCCCCTCTTCCAGAAAATGTACTTCTTCTGCCCAGAACCCCATCATTTATGCCAACCCTTTTCTAGATCGTATCTCTATGCACTAGAAATCCTTCCTTTCGCGAGCCACTCCTACTTCAGCGGTCCTCCTGATTGCTGCATGAGAAAAGAAATGAAGCTCTAATGAGCCTGGAGGTGCTACATGGCGAGTCTCTGGAGACTCATAAAGGAACTCAGGCTCAACACATTCCAGAAATATTGACTGCAGTGTGAAGTAGTTAGATTGGCAGTACCATTGCCGAACGCAGTAGAAGGTGGTAAAATTGCATGCCACATGGGTTCCAGAATTAAGAATCTTCTTATTGGAGGTGGAAGTGAGAAACATTTGAATCTATTTAAAGAAAGATTTTCTGATAACCTTTTAATTGGTCACCTTGCCTTTGGCATTGAGTCGCTGCTATCTATCTCTGCAAGACATCTAGAATTAGCCTTTGGAGATGCAATTTCAGTCATATTTTGCTTGAGGTGAAGCAGCAGCTATCCCGTTATAATTAGTGATGCTCAAATAGAATTAACAGGAAACTCAAAGAGGGTAGAAAACATCACACTATGCTCTCTCCCTCCATGACATGCCCTGTCTTAAGGCAGAATGGCTACAAATGGCATTACTTCTACAGGATTACTTTTCTTTGTTCATTTATTATCCTTAACCAGTGACGGTACAGAAAGGCCATACACCCAGTAGTGTCTACTTTCAAAGTTTCAAAGAGCAGGATGTTCCAGAATTCTGCTGAACTATGTTGTTATCTTTCAGTAAAACTGCCATTTACGCCCCCCCCCCCCTTTTCTGGCCCATCCCACTAAAATCTTTCCATGAGGATAAAGGAGTTAAAAGACACTTGGAAAAATGGCCATGATCTGGAAATGATGAAATATTGGTCATATTGCCTTCTTCTGGGTGGGGGGGGGACGAGAGGGCTACCATGTGACCAGAGATAAATTAACAAAAAGGTCTTAACATTTTACTTAAAAATTATCTTTCATATCAGGTTATACAGATTATCTAAAAATCCATGTGTCATGAGGGAGGAGCTTCTGTTTCATGCCAATATTCCTGTGAACAGGAAATCAAGGCCAGGCTCTCTCAGATCTGAGCCCCTCATTCGACTCTGCCCCTACTTCAGTCTATCCCAGCTGGAAGCCCTGAATTCCAGGATACCTGACTTGCACTGGCCCCTCTCTGTTAGACACCATGCAGTATCTGGTCCTATACCATCTTTTTTGAGCAGTGTTGCTCCTCCCAATCAGCCTTTTCCAACCCAGCTTGCCCCTCTGGAGGACATTTACACCAGTCTAAATCTTTCACCAGTACCTTTTATACCAGGAGACCAGTTTTCCAACACTTCCATGTTCTTACCCTTGTCTGTTACTCTCTACCGGGCTCAGCCTCACCAGCTTTGTTCTGTCAGTGTTTTTTTTTTTTTCTCCTTATTGCTTAGTATGGAGCAGCTACTCAATCATGGACTTGTTAGATGAGATTTTTAGTTCTTTAAAATTGGTTGCACACACATCTATATTTTACATTGTTGTATTCCCCTAGGTTCTCCCACCATCTTGTCACCAGGGAACCATCATCTTAATCTCTTGTGCCCATTCCTCCTCTGATTTTACCCCTTCCCTCTCCCTATCTATGCTTTAGTTCTGCTGACAGGTTTTCATTGTCCTTGTCCTTTTGTTTGTTTCCCATATATCCCGCATATAGGTGAGATCATCCAGTATTTCTTTTTCTTTCTGGCTTATTTCCTCTAACGTGATTCCTTCTAGCTCCATCCATGTTATCACACATGCATCAATTTGTCTTTTTTTTCGACTGATGAATAGCATCCCATGATGTACATATACCACAACTTCCTGACCCATTCGTCTGTTTGGGGGCATGTGGGTTGTTTCCATATCCTGGCTATTGTAAACAGTGCTGCAATAAACATCCAGCACAGATGTCCCATTGAATTAGTGTGTTTGTTTTTTTGTGTCCCTTGGGTAGGTGATAGTTTAAAAAGGAAAACTTCCGGACTAATCTACATTTTGTTTTTCAAGAAGAATAACTGATGTGTAAATTTGCGGGTGTGAAATATCTGAACTGGAGAATCAATGGTTTCATTTTTTGACTGAGAGGCATGTGTGGCTGCTCGGTGTGGATGTGTGCATCTATGTGTGACTGTGTTTATGTGTCCCTGTGTAAACATAGTCATACAAATAAAAATATAGAACACTGGCACTTATACGTTGGCATTTTCTACATCATCCCTTGTGTTTCTACAAACCAAAATGCCCCCAGAGCGTACCATTATTCTGCCTTCTATTTCTGGACCACAGATTAATCATGCATTTTCTTAACATTTATAGAGGATGGAATCATGCCACATGTGTTCTTTTGCATGACCATTCTTTCAGCATGGCAGGGAAATTCCTTCATGCTGTTACCTGTCATCATTAAAGAATACAGTTAAGTGTCTTTGTCTTTATTTTTTCCACTGTTAATGGACTGCTAGGTTGCTTCTAGATCTAAGCTGTTACGAGTAACTCTAAAGAACAGGGATGCTCACACTTGTGGCAGGCACAAGTAGTTGTTTTGTTTGATCAGATGCCTAGGAAGAGAATGGCTGGGTCACAACATGTGCCTACCTGCACTTCACAAGCAGCAGCCAAGTACCCAGTTGCCCTGCGCCCTTGCCATTCAAATGCAGAATGCAGACTTGGTGTCTCCATGTGTGTGCAGTTGGCCAATGACTCGTTACGCTGAGTACATTTTCATATGCTCATTGCGCATTCGGGTTTCATTTTCTGTGAAGTACCACTTGGAGCTTTGTTTATCACATTTCCTTTTCCAGCTTTATTGAAATATAATTGACACATTTTGTAAGTCTAAGTTGTCCAATTTGGTGATTTGATAAATGTGTTGTGAAATGGTTTCCACAAAAAGATTAGTTAACCATCTTTCACCTCACCTAATTACCATGTTCTGTTGATGATGATGTTGTGATAAGAACATTTAAGATCTACTCTCAGGCACTTGCACATAGACAAGAGAGTGTTGCTAACTGCAGGCACCATGCTGTGTGTTAGCACCCCAGAGCTTACGCCTCTTGTAATTGCAATCTGTAGCCTCTGTCCAACATGTACTCACTCCCTCCACCCCCACCCCAGTAATCACCAACCTACACTCAGCTTCTATGTGTTTGCTAGTTTTAGATTCCACCTATGAGCGACTTCCTATAGCATTTATTTTTCTGTGTCCAATTTCACTAACATTTCACTCAGCATAATGCTCTCTAGGTTGATCCGTTATTGTTCCATATTGTTGCAACGGTACGATTTCCTCCTTACTGCTGAACATGGTATTTCATAGCAATTACACTGAATACCATGTGTGTGTCATATCCTGTTATCTATATCCATTCAATCACCAATGGGCATGTAGATTGTCTCTATGCTTTGACTATTGTGAATAATGCTGCAGTGAATATGGGGGTTGCAGATACAACCATGCGATTTCATTTCCTTCAGACAAAAACCTAGACATGGGATTGCTGAATCATATCATAGTACTATTTTTAATAGACTGAAGAACCTCTGTACTCTTTTTCCACAGTGCCAAGACCAAGTTCTGTTTCCACTAACAATGCACAAAGGTCCCCTTTCTCCATACCATTGCCAGCATTTATCTTTTTTCTCTTTATCAGCAGCCACTCTAACAGGTGCTGTTCCACTATGGCTTTGATTCGCATCCTCCTGATGATCAGTGATGATGAGCATCGCACGTAGTTGTAAGATGCATGTATGTCTTGTTTGGGAAAAAATCTGCTTAGCTCCATATTCCCAGGCACCTTTGTGGTAGAGCATGGAGATGACTAAATTCTAGAAAATGCTACCTGAGGTTAAGTCGGCTGGGAGGTTTCTGGGAAGATGTTTCTGCATGAGACACAGTCTGTGAACATGATCGGTATTCCTGCTTGCAAATGAGCAGCGCGGATGCAACGCTTCATAGCCGTATTACAACCATGAAAGTATAAGTCTGAAGCTGAAAAGTGACAAGCCAAGGATGGCAGAGCAAAGATAGTTGGCATTTCATCTTGAATGAACTGAACCTGCCTCCCAACATGTTCCATGAGATGATAAATGGTTTTACTCTTTATGTTACAGGAATCCTGGGAAGCATGTCCAGGTCCAACTTTAGTGAAGTTGTGAAGCCCCTTGTGTACCCCAGCCAGGAAGGTTATAGTGGTGTAATGAAGAAGTAGCAAAGCGTAGGTGACATACAGCAGGGAGGATGTGGGAATGTGTGATAACAGGAGAATTTCCCTGTGGGGACAACAGTCATTACTAATAGGTCATGTGTCTCTTGGGACATTCCAAAGAGGTTAGGAAGCTGGGTGACAGGCAAGAGACATGCTGTTGCCCACCCTCTAGTGTGTCAGAGAGGGCTTAGAGAGATAGGAGGTGTCCCTGTTATCTGAAGCTCCATCTCTCTACCTGCTTCCACATTCCACAACAGCCAAAAGCATCCTCATCAAATTATACCGACTTTTAAGGTTAGGATTTTCTCATGAAGGCTTACAAGTATTAATAATTTCTAGACACTTAAATATCATCCTTGAAATGCAAAACAGTATTTCCTGCCTTAGCCTCCCAGATATTGAATTTCCTCTACTGAAAACCCTACACCCCCCATCATAACTTACTGTAGAAAAATGTAACCTTCACTCATCTCCCAGAAATCCAAGAACTATCTAGACAGTGTTAGTTGCTTTTCTATAGTTGAGTGCTATACTGAACTCATAATGAATGGAGCTAGGTAATGGGTATTTTAGTCTGCACATGATCAGTTGCTATCGTATCCCAGATGGACTTTCCTGCCTGCACAGGTGGACATTATACCCGAAGAAATACCATTTCACACATCAAATTAAGCGAGATGGACCTAAATTTAACAAACTGAAAAGACACTATTTTGTCATCTCCTAAAATAATCCCAGCTTAGAATCATTAAAGAAAAGTAAACTTCTGAATCTAGACTCACTGGCTGAAGTAAAATGAAAGAAAACACTATCTCTGTTTCAAATGCAACAATAAGCAGCTCTTGATTTTCCCTAGGGAGGAAATTCGTTTCAAAATGCAGCAACAGCTCCTAAGTTGTGTTCAACTTAAGTGAATTATTCACAGCATCCATTTCTCTATCATTAATGTTATATAGCAAACCTTCAGAAAACTATGAATTTATTTGAATGCCGGATGGGTTGATGTTGCATGAACTCTATCTCAGGCGTAAAACCACACAGATATGTCATGCTCACCCTGGCTATCTAGAATGGCAGTGTAAGTACTCTGTTCTAGTACTGGGTGTAGCTCACGAGGGAGCAAACAATGGGCTATTATTATCTGATTGTCCTCCCACATTAGGTAGGCCAAATATATCTTAAGTAGCTCCTTTGGAGCTGCTTCCTAAAGTTCCCAGTCACGTGCGTTGCCTCAGTTGTGACATGTGATGGCAGAGAGCAAACAACGGGCTGTGAGCCAGTGCTCGGAAATGGCGGACTGGACCGAGGTAATAAAGACACCAGCATCTAGTTCTCAGCTCCGCTGTCAAGATGCAGAACCAGTGCCTCTGAGAACGCCCAGCAGAATGAAAACCAGAAACAGTGCTGAAGACAAATGCTGTAGTTAAGAGCCCTAGCTCCTTGTGGAGAAAAGAGATGATCCTGGGAGCCGAGTTTTAGAAGTTGAGACTATGTGTGTGTGCATAGGGATGGGCCATTTAAAAAGGCTAGGAACGTGGAAAGTAATATTTGCGATCTTTTGTGATTTCCTAGATGAACTCACAATAGAGAAGACGTGGTCATAAAAGCCCTCCACTTCTCAGAACCATGAATTATTCCAAGAGAAATCACTTTCATCCTTTTCACTTTCAGCTAGAATGAAGCCTGCATATATAAGAAAACATCAAATGGACACGCGCGCATTAAAGAGGGCCTACTATAATCTCCGTTGCCTGTGTGATAGCAACAGAAACTCAAAACCATGTGAGAGATGCATTGAGGAACATTAGGAATATCAACCATCATGCCTGCCCTTCAGACCTAGTATTCACACGCAGGGGAGGGGGCATACGTAGGTGGCTAGTAAACCAGAATCAGCGTCTATCGTAAGATCTCTACTGAAAAGCGGATGCCAGTACGTTTCCCTTCAGAGGAAGGGGAAGGCAAGAGCAAGTGGGAGAACAACTGGCTGGAGCAGATGAGCAAGCTTGATGCGGGCAGTGGTGGTGGAGTTGACCCTTTCCAAGGAGGACGGCTAAGATAACTACTGGAGATGAGAATTCTCTTGGGCGGAATAAACCGCGTGGAGAAGGGGGATGAGGCAGATGAGAAACATAACAGAGATAACAAACATCATGTGTTTAAGGAGCTAGTCGTTCAGATTCTGTTGGTGGGCAGGGGGCGGGAAGACTGGGAAGACAGGTTGTGGGCAGGTTATGATTCTGAAGCCCAGGCACAAGGAGTTGCTTTTCCCTCTAGCCAACTGGGAGTTACCGAAGCCTTCGGAAATGACCAGTCTGATCAAAGCCATTCTGGCCCATGACCTAGCAGTGCAAATGAGGTGGGTAGAGACGGGGGTGACGTGGGGCGGAGGCTGCAAAGTAGACCCACTCCTAAGGTGTCAAGGCATCCCAGGCACGGAACAAGAGCCGGCCTCCATCCTCATGGTGGTGCTTAGACAGTAACAGTGCACTGAAAACGGCCAAGTTCCAAGCAGGAAGTGACACGTGGCCTGCCGTGCGGTAGTGAGGCTGCCTCTGACATTTCCTGACAGCATCCAGGATGAGCCGGAGTGACTGCGAATTTGGTCCTCCAGCAAGTGACACAACAGGGATGTGCTTCAGCATTATTATAGCTCAGATGCAGGGCAAGAATCAGTGTTTCTGGAAGAGGGGAACAAGAATCTACGAAAATACTACTGGCTAGAACAGAAATCTGGTATCATAAAAGGCTATAAAGCCTTCAGCAGATATTTTAAGAAAAGACACACACACACACACACACATGCACACACGCACGCCCCACCCCACCCCACCCCCAAGCCCTCAGCACCTTCCCAACCTGGGTGGAGCCAATCAAGAGAAATGATCATGATGCTATCTTTCGATTTCAGCCTATGATTCCTTGGGACCGTATCTGTTTAATTAAAAAGCTATTCAACATGCACAGAAAATATTACAAAGGAAGTTAATATTAAAATAAAGAAAATTGCAGAGTCATTTTAAAATCATTATCAAACATTTAAATTTCCATTAAGAAAAAATGGAACAATGAATCTTTAAAGGCTCCTAAATGGGTGGCACGCCACATTGTATATTCCAATACTTATGAATAGCCAATTGTAAGTAATCCAGATTTCAAAAGACAACTGGCCTGGGGAGGTGTGTACAAGTGATTAGAATTTCAAAGAGCTCAGAATAAATACCAGCTCTTTGATAGGATAATTTATGCATAAAGTGGCAGGAAGAGGTGTCTGAGTTGTTCTTGGAAAGTTCACACACAGCTATATTAGGAGTTTAAAGCAACCTTTGGTAATTTCTTATGTGTAAGCAAACCCCGGCCGGGGTGCCTTTTCATAGCTGTTATGGGCTGAGGCGCTACACAAAGAACATCTATGGTCATAAATTGTAAAGCTATAGCATTTGAAAAAGTATCAGTTGTGATCTGTGTGCTAGGGGATCATCGCAATGGATGAATATCTTCAAAACCAGCCCGGAGAAAACAGAGATGAATCACCAATTCAGGGGAATGCTTGCGCTCAGTGTCTTTTTGTGAGGACAAAGAAGTCACAGGAAACTCTAAGTCCTTGAATGTATAGAGCTATTTAGTAACCCACGGCCCTTTGGGAAGCAAAATAAATAAATAAATAAAAGACAAATACCCATTCTATTTTGGAGGCCAGTTGTGGGGTGACACAGGTGATGTTAAAGAGGGGATCACAAATGATCTCTGAGGAACGAACGTTTTTTCCAGAGGGCAGTGGAGAAAGTAAGAAACTAACAGGCACCCTTAGGCAGAGGGAACCACAATGATGCTGAAAACACAGAGGAGTATGGCTGCCAATACTTGGGGGGCATGCCCTTGGGGGGCATGCCCCCGGGGGCCTGAATGCCTGCACTTCCTGAGTCCCTTATTGGGCCTGTTGCAGAGATTTTAAATCCCAAAGATGCACTTTGCTGTGGGCACTGAAACGCTCGATTTGTCTGTGCCTGTGACCCATGCAACCAAAAACCCGGCAACCCGAAAGCTACATGCTGCACGTGGCACTTTCTGGGGAGATCCGTGGGACAGGCGGCTGGTGCAGTTCACAGCTCAGCCCCAGGGGCTGTCTGGCCCGGGGCCACCCTCCAGCCTGGGTCCTAGCGCCCACCGTCTCGCCCCCAGGACTCCTGCAGCAACTGGCTGGCATCTCCGGCCAGTGTGGGGGGCAGGGAGCATGCAATTGAGGCCACTTTGGATTCTGGCGCTCAGCCAGAAAACCCTTATTAAAAATCCTGGTGAGAAACTGTCCGCGGATTGTATGGTGTGCGGTGCAAACTAATCATGCTCTCTTTGCTCAGCCCAATAAGCGGAGCACAAAGCATTCTCTTCAAACAAATTAAAGCTACTTCACACCGTGGGTGGGAAGAAGATTGTGTCCTGCAGCCAGGCGAGGATGGATGGGGTCTGCGATTGAAATGGTGAAAGGGGACCCGCGATAGATCACAGGGGCACGACAGGGCGAGGGGAAACTGGGCACCAACTGCCATCACAGGAGGTGCTGGGGCTGAAGGCTGGCTCGGGCTGTCATCCTTGAGCTTCAGAAGTCAGCCTACAGCAGAAAACTCGGCGGAGTAGCCCGGTTTTAATGCAAGTGCTGGAAGCCAGCCCTCCCCTTCCCTGCGGCTCCAGTAGCAGTATAATCCGCCTTAGTGAGGGGGTCAGGGGCTGTCAGCATGAGAGGATGGACATCGAGAGGGCACCGGAAGCCTCTCTCGCAGGACTGAATCTGGTCTCCCCTGTGATCCTGAGTTTAAAAAGCCTCCTTCAGGGCTCTCAGACGAGGCAGGCCTCTTGCTGAGATTGCTGAGCTGAGGCATTTTTCTGCTGGCTTTATGGAATCCAGACAGGCGTGTGGGCATCCGGGGAAAGTGTACTGAGGCCAGTTCCCCAGTGACCTGGAGGTTACGCCAAGGAGACTGTTATTACAAGGCAAGAGGAGTCAAGCTCTGGAAACTTCTAGTGCTTTTCACAGGAGACGCAGGCAGCGTCAAATCCAGCTCCCACATCAACTCCACCTCCCACAGTGTTTGCTAAAGGTAACAGCTCCAAGAGCTTTCCACCGCTGGTCATTCATGGTTCAGTCTGCACTTATCTGAGTGATGATCGTACAGCCAAAGACTTTCAACATTCAAGGTTTTTTTCAGTCAAGATTTCCTGGGCTGACATTTTCCAGTGTCTCTGAAAGATCCTGTTTTCTTAGATGTAGCAGGGAATAATGCCCAGAATCTTGAAAATAGCAAGACTTTAATTTTGTGCTGCTCTGTGGAGTCAACATAATATTGTCATTGCTGTTATCTCATGCTATGATGTTCCCCCATGGAGCTGACGGAAGACGAGGTTAGAAAAAGTTAAGCATACTTCGTAGTTTTCTGTAATGGCATTTGTCACAGATTATTTAGCATTCTAAACTCAGTTTCCACAGTTCCCGCCCTGGCTTCCCTAGACAGCTCCTTTTTTTATGTTGTCTCTCATTCCTCCCCAGTTCCTGAAACTTTCCACCGCCTGGCAGAAACCATCACAGTGTATTTGGTTTCCCTCACCCACTGTGGTGATTTCAGTCTCCCATGGGCGAATGCTCCACATGCTGGAGTTTGAGTTTGTCCCCGAATCTTGATCACTCACAACTTTGGCCATGTTCCTTTAACTGTAGCATTACCAGTCACTCCCTCTTTCATTACGATTTCAAGAATTTCAGTGCCACTACCATTTCCTATCTTCCTGGTTCACTCTCTGCAAGACACGAAACCCAGAATCCTTGACCACGTGAGAAGCTACAATCCATGAATCCTAAACTCTCTTTGACTCCCTCAACACCTTCACTCCCCCCTAACTTTAAACTTCCTGGTCCTATCACTTGGACAGCCCCTAACACATTATTTTATCTACTTAGTGCTCCCTGTCTAGATAGATAGCTCTAGCTTCATTTATATATGTGTGTATGTATATATACGTATATATAAAAGTGTGTGTGCATATCTCACATGTGGATATGTGATATATCCATATCACACACACATATATGTATATATATAATGTGCTGGTTTATATGCATATATATCCAACTATTACATTACCATTGTTTTATATGACTCACTTTATAAATATTCTGAATCATGGTAAATGTCTTGAAACTAAGGCCTTGTACTATAGTAACAAGGGCTATTATGAATATACAATTTTCAGTTTGATAAATTGCCTTTGTGGTTTTGGGGATTCTTTTGTATCCTTTGGAAAATGTTGATTGCTTATCTAGATGAGATCTCCCTGGAGAGCTGGCAAAATAAATGAATCCTTTTTTGATCCGTTAAAGTTTAATAAGAAGGAAAAAGAATAGCACAGGGGGTGGGGCAGTGAGTGGGGCGAAGGTCTGGATAGTATGGAAGTATCATTGCCAAACACTCATTCTTTTTTCTCTGCAAGGAGAGGGAAACATGTTTAGAAGCAGAGCGAGATATTTTACATACATGAAACAGTGATGGACAACTGGTTTTGATGTACCTTGAACCCTTGCTATAGTATATTAACTCCCGCAGTTAGAAAGCACAGACTACTCAAAAGTACAGAGAGATGTCTCTTGCTTAAGGCAGAGCTATCTTTTTGAGGAGACAGTTTCCGCATCTGAGTTTTGGTTCTGTGGTTCCCATCAAATACCACAAGTTTCTCAGCGTGGCCAGAGCTATTCCAAATTGTCTCTGCGGCAATTGCTCCAGTTAGAAAAACAAGCACACTACTGTGCCACGGAGTGAGAAACCCTGTGGGAAGCAGGTGTTCAGCCTGGAAAAGACACAGCTGTGGAACAGGCCTGGGGACTGGACGAGGGTGCCTGTCACCCGGTATTTCCTAGTGTTTGGCCAAAGGTCGAGCATCACCAATATGGTCAATAATCACCGACCAATGGTCAAACAATTCTGGGTAGATGAAATTAATTGAGGCCATTCTGTGGGACACAGAGGCAGAACCAAAAAGGAAGTCCATTGAGATCCTGAAATGTGTCCTGTGGCAATATTTGTCCATGGATGCTACTCTAAAGCAAACCTTAGAAGTCTTCAGTGCCTAGGACCAGGCCCTTGACAATTTGTGGGGCTATGCTATCAACACTCACCCTACGGACTCCTATTACGGACAAATACCACGCAGGACACTACAACGGGAAGCAGACGATAAGAGGAGGGATTAGAAGACCCTAAAACAATTTTACCAAGGAATAATACAACCCTGAGTAGGTAACAAATATATGTGAAGAGACCTTCATCCTGGATGCTATCAGGAAGTGGGGGTAATTCTAGACTGGGCATTACAATAAGTTCTATCTAGGGAGAAGGCAGAGCAGCATTAGGCCATCACTATAACTAGTAAAGAAGCGTTAGTTACTCCTGTCAGCCAAGGTCAGGGAAAGTTTGCTGGGACAACATTTAAGACTTTCAGAATGGCCTTCAACAAGACTATAGAATGGCCTTCTTTTTACCTTCTCCCAACATGGTGGCCTTGCTGGGCATTGATGTGTGTGATATGATTTCTTTGAGTACAGGACTCTGATAGCAATGCCAAGAAAAAGAATCATACAAACTCAAGCTTCTGTTCTCTTGCTCATGCTAGCCCAAGTCACTTTACTTTGCATTAAGAGATGTTTTGTCTAAAGAGAGAGGGAGTTGATAGGATAAACAACAGAGGAACATTTTTCTATTAAATGACAGATATGTTAGCTCAAGTTAGAGGTATGTTGTTTTCAAGAAACATCTCAAATTGGCTCCTGTAGAGAAGAATGGAAGTGGGAAGAGATAAATATACATTAAGATGTTCTCAAGCCTGTCTTTTTCATAAATAGTTCAAGCAGGGTTACTTAAGAGTCTATTTTGAGCTGGATTTCTAGTTAAAAGTGTTTAAATAAGAACAATATACCCATTTTGCTCAGCCAAGAAAAGCTCTATAATTTGCTAGAGAGATAATAGAACTGTTGCACAGACAGAACCAAGCTTGTAATGCTCTCTAGCCCACTGGCCTAATAATAAGTCATCGCTCCTAGCCTTTTCCTGTGCAATTTACCTTCTAGAGGTTGAAAACAAGTGTGCAACTAAAGAACTTCAAGTCAGCAGGCTGTCTGTTCCCTTGGTGTCATGCTGATGTGTAAGTAAACAATGCACTTGAAGGGAAGGACAGAAACTTGAGCTGATAAAATGGGTCTGGGCAGGAAGTCAGATGGGTAGTGAGTGTGATGAGTGAACATGTCAGTACATGGAGGGTTTTATCATGTTGACCTCCAAAATCCATGTCAGCTATCATAGGCATGATGGAGAAGCTGCAGAGGATTGAGGTCATCAGAAAGAAAGGATGGATCAAGAGCCGGCCCCAGTGGCGCACAGCTTTAATCCCAGCCAAGGACGGGAGGCTGAGACTGGAAATCACTTGAGTCTGCGTGTTCAAGACCCACCTGGGGCAACATAGGGAGACCTAGTCTCAAAAAAATAGCTGGGCATGGTGGTGCATGCCTGTAATCCCAGCTACCTGGGAGGCTGAGGCTGGGGATCACTTTAGTCCAGGGTACCCCAGGCAACACGAGTCTGTGGTTCCCTGAGCAACAGAGTGAGACCTAGCCTGAAGAAAAAAAAAAAAAAAAAAAGAAAGGATGGGTCAAGTTACTAAGGTATTCCAGATGCTTTATGCTCCCAGCAGAAGAAAACAAAGCCAAACAATGAACTTGTGGCTAGATTAAAATAAACAAGCAAAGTGGATATTTCAGAAAACAGATTCGATGTTCTCTGCTGGTGGTGATATTATTTTGGTTCTCGCTTCATTTTGCTTCATATTCAATATCAGTTACCTTATTTTCAGCATCAGAGCCTACCTGTCTTACTTCCTAGAATGGGTTCTCAATGCTTCCAATGTTGCTTGCTAGTGTCATGGTATCTGGCATTGGTCAGCATAATAACCAAGTGATCGGGAGAATAATCTATGTATTAGGCACTATACTGGCAAACTGCCATCGCTTCTAAATCCCACAACAATCCTGGGAAGTAGGTGTTCCCACCGGTTTATAGAAGAAAGTGAAGCCTTCTAGAAGATGTGTTTCTTCACCAGATTCAAAACCCTGGATCCTGGGCTTTCTGCTTCTGGTGTGAAGAAGCACAGCTTCCTCAGGCTACCGTTGCTTGTTCTCAGCCTTGGTTACTTTTGCAGGATTGCTTTATATCTTCAAAATCACTGTCCAGCGTACGTTAGCCCGGATTTTATAGGAAATGATGGTGCACTAGCGGTAGAAATAGATTGAACTGTAGCTATGCTTAAGCTGCTGCGCATCATTTTTTAATTTCTAATTTAGAGACAAACAAAAACACACAGGACCGCAGAGACATGTAGGACCACTGAAGGCCTATGACAAAGATCCACGTGTGTGATACAGTCCACCAACACTCTCAACACCCCTCTCCACCCCACTAACCAGTGAAAGCCCACACAGCAATTTGCTCCAGGCAGAAACCTTTCTCAGGATGAATATGCTTATGTCAGATGCTTCCCTGCTTTCATTTGGAATGATTTCCTGTCTACTTTGCTCGGAAATTGACTCATGCCTTTTCATATCATTTAATCTAGAGTGGGTGCTCAACCTTTATTTGTCTATTAAGTCTTCGGGAATTTTTATCTCAATGGTTCTCAGGGTTTCCCTCAAAGCTACACTTTCTAATTTGATGTCATTTTATGCCCACTCTACACCCTTCACCAATTTATGACTCTCCACTCAAGACCTATACATTATACCACATATCATAGTAAATATTATATAACCAACCAAGGGAAATAAACATCAAAGCACTGAACACAGCATCCATTTTTGTCTAGAAATCAAAGAATGTACTATCTGAACTATAACTAGCACCTGTGATATGTGATACGATCACTTAGCATTTTTTCACATTTGTGATGTATTATTGACTGCAGTCCCCATGCTCTGGGTTACATCCCCATGAGTTATGGAAGTTTGTACCTCGTGATCCTCTTGATCCAGTTTTCCCCACCGATGACACTCATCCCCTTTGATAACTACCACTCTGTTCTCTGTGTTTTCTTTTTGTTTCATTCCACGTCAGCGAAATCACATGGTGTATGTCTTTCTCTGACTTACTTAACTTAGCATAATAAACTCGATGTCTATCCCCTTTTTACAATGGACAATATTTCATTCTTTTATATGGCTGATTAATATTCATTATCTATCATCTTTGTCATGCCACTGATGGACATTTATGTTGTTTCTATACCTTGGCTATTGTAAAACAAAACAAAAGATGCAGTGAATAATAGGGGTGAATGTACTTTTTTAAGTTAGAGTTTTTGTGTCTTTCAATAAATTCCCAAAAGACTGATTGCTAAATCATAAGGTAGTTCTTTGATCGATGCTTTAAGGACCTCCATTTTCCATATTAGTTGTAGAAATTTACATACCAGTCAATAATGAAGAAGGCTTCCCCTTTTCCACATCCTCTCTAATACTTGTTATCTCTTGTTTATAATAGCATTTGTGGCAGATGGGGGGTGTGAGATGATATCTCACTGTAGTTTTGAGTTTCACTGATGATTAATGAAGATTGACAACTTTTCATAGACTTGGATATATGTATGTTTCTTTGCAAAAAAAAAAAAAAATAGTATGTCCACTGCCCACTTTGCAATTGGTCTGTTTTATGATTAAGTTTTATAATTTCTTTTGTATTTTATGTATGAATACCTTGCCAGATACGTGGTTTATGACTTATCTTCTTCTATTCAGCATTGTCTACCAATCTGTTGTTTTCCTTCTCTGTGTAGAGCTTCTTTGTAGTTCCATTTATTTTTGCCTCTGCTGCCCTTACCTTTGGTGTCTTTGTGGTAGGGTACTGGCACTGGAGATTTGGTGGAAGTTTAGTGAGGCATGTACACATAAGTAGAGGTGTGAAGCTGTACCCCAGATTATATAGTTATTTAACCAATGTTATAGAGCTTACTTCTTAGGTTTTCTTCTAGAACTTTTCTAGGATCTTTTGTAGTTTCATATAAACTTTATAATTTATTCTTCTATTTCTGTGAAGAATGCCAATGAAATTAAGATAAGGACTGCACTGAATCTATAGATTGCTTTTGGTAATATTGATGGTTCCAATAAAAGAACATAGACTAGCTTTGTGTCTTTCTTCAGATTCTTTTTTTTTTAGTGTCTTATAGATTCATTGTGCCCCCTAAGTATATTGTCCCCTTTGAAGTCATTGTAATTGAGATAGTTTTAATTTCTACTTACTTATGACAGATAATTGTTAGTGTCTAAAAACAAAACAACTTTTATACTTCAATTTAGTACACTACAACTATACTAATAGTTTTATGATGGAGTCAGCATTTTGTCTACATAAAATCATGTTTTTCTCAAATAGTGACAGTTTAACTTCCTTTACAGTTTGTATGCTTTTATTTCATTTTCCCCTCTAATTGCTCTGGGTACAATTTCCAATACTCTGTCCAGCAATATTGCACTTCCTCAAAAAACTAAAAGGCTTTAGCACCATGACCCAGCAATCCCATTTCTGGGTATGTAGCAGTATCATTGAAGAGCTGTTTCCACCCACATGTTCATTCACCAATATTCATAAGAGGGAAGATAATGAAAATAACCTGGTTAAATAAAAATCTGGTATGTACACACAATGTAATACTACCTTGCTATGAAAAAAATGATGAATATTGCCATTTGTAACAATATAGATTTAGCTGGGGGGTTATGGTAAGTGAAGTATATCAGAAAAAGGATAAAAGTTGAATGAATTTCACTCATATATGAAATGAAGTGAAAACAGATCCTTAGATTCTGACAACAGAAATGTGGTTCTCAGGGGAAAGTGTGGTTCTCATTAGCTTGTGCTAGAGAATTATTAGAACTCTGGCAGGGGACATGGTGTGGTATCAGGTATCATAGACCTGAAGAGGTATAAACTTGCAATCTTAAAGCATACCGTTTATAAGTCATCACTGCCTTAATAAAAACATTTTAAAATATCTCCAAAGAAGAAATTAAAAAAAGAAACACTCAATTTACCACCACGTGAATGAAATTTAAATACCTGACATTTAAAAACCTAAGAAAGGATGTAAAAGACCAATACAAAGAAAACTATAAAACATTGTTAAAAGAAATAGAAGACATAAAGAAATGGAAAGCCATCCCCTGCTCATGGATTGGAAAAATTAACATTATCAAAATGGCCATCCTACCAAAAGCAATCTACAGATTCAATGCAATTCCAATAAAAATTTCAATGACATTATTTAAAGAAATAGAACAAAAGTTACTGAAATTAAGATGGAATAATGAAAAACTTCAAATAGACAAAGCTCTCCTGACCAGAAGAAGAGAGAATGGAGGTAATGTACCCCTTGACTTCAAACTATATTATCAAGTCATAATAATTAAAACAGCATGGTACTGGAACAAAAACAGATATACAGACTAATGGAATGGAATCGAATTGGATGCCATAAATAAAGCCACATATGTATGGTCAACTTATCTTTGTCAAAGGGGCAAAAAACATACATTGGAACAAGGATAGCACCTTCAATAATGCTGCTGGGAAAACAGGATTGCTACATGCAATAGAAGGAATCTATTGGATTCACCATACACAAAACAACTGAAAATGGATAAAAGATTTGGCTGTAAGACCTGAAACCATAAAATACATAGAAGAAATGGAGGCAAAACACTCCACGACCTACACCACAAAAACATCTTTCAGGAGACATCTATAAACACAAAGAAAACAAAGGAAAACAAACAGCCGGGGCTATATCAAACTAACAAGCTTCTGTAGAGCAAAAGAGACAATAACCAAAACAAAAAGACACCCAACCAAAGGGGGAAAAATTTTTGCTCTCCAGTCAACTGCCAAGGGTCTGCTAAGATCCATAAAGAACTCACACCACACAGTTTAACAAAAACAAAGCAAAAATCCCCATCAAAAAACAGGGAGAAAAATCTTAAAAGATACTTCTCCAAGGAAATACAAAAAACCAAGAGGCATATGAAAAATGCTCAACACCACTTATAATCAGGGAAGTGCAAATCAAAATCACAATGAGATACCACCTTATACTAGTAAGAACGGCCCATATCAGAAAAAAATGGGCAGCAACAAGTGCTGGCATGAATGTGGAGAGAAATGAACACTCTTACACTGCTGGTGGGAATGTAAACTGGTCCAACCACTATGGAAAGCTGTGTGGAGGACCCTGAAACTACTTAAAATGGAACTACATTCTATCTAGCAATTTCACTTCTGGGTCTCTATGCAAAGAACACCAAAACACTAATTCAAAAGGATACATGCACTCAGATGTTTATTGCAGCACTATTTACAATAGCCAGGTTTTGGAAACAACCCAAATGTCCCAAACTGATGATTGGTTGAAAAAGTTGTGGTATAGTTACACCGTGGAATATTATTCACCAATCAAAAGGACAAATTTGAGACATTTGTGATAATACGGATGGAAGGAATCATGTTAAAGGAAAGAAGCCAGAAAGAAAAAGAGAAAACCAGATGGTCTCACTTATAGGTAGAATATAGGGAAAACAAAAGGTCAAGAAAAAAGTCAAAACTAACACTCTACCAACAGAACTAAAACGTACAGCCAGGGAAGGGGTGGAAGGGTGGAAGAAATCAGGGACGGGTTAAGCACAAAAGATCCAGCTGATATGGGTGATATGGTGGTGGGAGAACTCCGGAGGCTACAATGATATAGAAAATATTATAGATAATAAATATGTAAACCACAAAAATTCAAAATGATATAGTCCCTCCAGAAAATAAAGACATCTTCATGCACACCTTATTACTCTACAAAATAAAAGCTTTGAATTGACATTACCCTATATATACAAGCTTTTTAGATTCTTAGGATATCTTAGTAACTCTTTACTTCCTTGAGTTACTTCAAAATGTATATAAATGCAGCTGTTGCTATTTTAGAGAAACTCAGGCGATGGAAGAAATTAATTGCAGGTCATTCTATTTACCATTGTTTTTATATCAATGTAAATACAATTTCTTAAAATGTGTGGCTTCTTTAAGGGAGAATTTCATCGTCACAGTATCACATGACTGTAAAACGTAGAAAATATAAAAGTCAAAAACCTACTGGCAGATAATAACTGCAGTGCTGTTTCACCACTTTATTCCAGCTTCTCGGATGCCTCCACATAGATACATGGCTGTCAATTGATGCTACTTTTGAACAAAGAAATTGTGCGCAGTGGCTTCATCATGGATTATGAGCTTCCCATCAAATGTCATTACCATCAAGTCACAAAATGTTATTAGGAGCTTTTGCAATTTTCACAGAGACTGCCTGGGCAGGAATAAAGACTGTGAGGATACATTCAGAGAACAAGTTCAAAGGCCAAGTTCAGCCTCAAATCTGGATTAGCAGAAATTTCGGGAATGAAACAAAAACCTCAACTTTTGAGTCTGGAACAAAGAGTCTCATGAGAACTTCAGGCTGACCTGCCCAACTTGATGATGCTATTTCTTCTTTCTCTTGGGCCCTTTAGCTCCTGTTTCATGCTAGGACCTGGGGCAGGTGGAAGACAGGAGCGGAGGCATGCTGGGTAAGCATGCATGTTCATTTGGACGTAGGCTGCATTTCTGTAAAATCAGCCCACTCATTTCAGGCGACCTGTATTTGAGGGGACTCAAGATGTGATCTCCCTCACCCAGAAGGGGATCGAATGACGTTAGCTGCCTCCCAACCAGCTGCTTTTCCCCGGGGTCCACCACTATCTTACGGCAGGGACAGAAGACAAGTGGGTAAAGCGGGCAAGTCTGAGAAACTGCCTGCAGGTTCAGCACATTCTGGCCTCACAGCGTCGCCCCTGTGGGCACGACCAGGCCAGAACAATAGCTGCAGAGAAGGCCAAGTGCCCAAGCTGCCGGGGTGATGGGAGGAGGTGGGCGGGAGGCTGCCGAATCAGCGCCCCAGTGAGCAAGGTGGAAAGGGAGCTCAGGTGTTTGCAAAGGATGATTCCAGCAATAACTTTTTCAAAGGAATTTCTCCAGTATTCACTCATGTGTAAGGCCCCCAAGTCCTGCCCAAGAAACATGCCAGTCGGTGCACACATAACGCCAGCCCCTGGAACGCTTCGTGTGGCCTCACAGAAAATCAATCCTTTCCTGTCGGTGGCTCTTTGAATGCGATTACTGAGATCGAGTCATCCGAAGTTCTGGTACCACATGGCAAATCAACTCCAACTACATTAGGCCATGGTAGCAAGGGCAGGCTTTGGCAAGCGCTGGTGGCTGTGTTCCAAAGCTTTTGTGGGTCGTCGGTGGGTACACAGGCGGGCGGGACTGCCACGGTAACCTGACATTCTGGGTAATCACACAGCTGGCACAACATGACTTTCCTCCCAGCTTTCTACATGCAGCGCCACGTACACACCTCTTCCCACTGAAGCTCGCATTCAGTGGAGTCCTCAAAAAACATGCATCAGCAAAAGAGCCACGCGTGGAAACCATTCCTTCTGAGCTGTGGGGCGCAGTCATATACGAGAACAGCTGTCATCACGGGCTCCCTGGATCCATCCTATTTTCTCCTTGGAACTTCAACTGTGTTTGGCCAATTGGTTCCCTCCCAATTTCATACACTGCTCTGTTTCCAACACAGTGGGGAGATTTTCAAGCCCAGCTCACAATCCCTCCTACACACATGCACACCTTTTAAAACACCCATTCATTCTTAAACGATTGCCTCGATTAACTGGGAACGGGTGGAAACTGAAGAGAATGAGGCGCCTCCCGATCACTTGACAATTTCTAGGAAATAACAGGATGAAGGCATTTTGGTCCAAACAGATTTCAGAGGAGATGAAAGAAAAGGAGATGCTTGTAAAAGTGCTCTAGATCCCCGAGGGGGACACTGGTCGTCTCACAAAAAGGCTGCGTGTCAGAACCAAGCGGGCCTGTTCAGGAAAGAATCCTGTGATGAGATACAGGTGGAGGCAGGATGTCAGTGTGAGCGACAGAAGGGAAAGGTGAGAAACGGCGGGTCTGGGAGCTAACCCTGTCCTTTTTTCCTGAGAGGGCCGATGTGTCAACCAGCAGTATCCACCTAAAGCCACCACCGAGAGCACCTGGCCAGAAATCTTTTCTGCAGCCACGTAGAGAAGGATGCTCTATGCTGGCATGAACGTTTTTTCCTTTTTACCTTTCAAACGTTCATTCGTCTTTCCAGAATGTCTTGAGGGTATATAAAAGAGCCAGACACACCCCAATTGAACAAATGTTAACAGACCCTCTGCCTCTTTACCTCAGGTCTTTGTTGGGCCTCAGCAGCAAAGGGCTAGTAGTCTCCAGGAACTCTCCTAGCCTTTTCCTGTTTCGGCAGAAGCCCTGGGTTAGCAGGGGCAAGGAAGAGCACCAGGCTATGGGAGGGGGTGCAGAACCTGGTAGACCAAAGACAGTGCCGGTGGAGTTGCAGATGGAAGGTGGGGTCTGGCAGAGAGCGTCAGGGGTGAAGTCGCAGCTTTGGGGCCAATCAGCTCAAAGTATACAGTGTCACGGCTACTGAGATAGGCAAGAACACAGAAGGAGCAGGGGATGGCTGGGAAAATCAGGACTGGCTTCTCGGTAGACTGAATGCTTGTGGTCCAGCTCCCATCTCTATGTTGAAGCCTCATCTCTAACATAAGGGTGCTTGGCAGTGAGGCCTTTGGGTGCTGATTAGCTCAGGAGAGTGAAAATCCAAATGTGTAAGATTACGCTCTCATGTGAAAACATGGCGCTCCTTGCCGTTGGTCTTGGGGATGGTTCTGGACATGACACCGGAAGTGTAAGCCGAGGTGCCTCACAGCCATGCATTTGGAGACAAACAAACCTCTGGCTGTGCGAACTGGGAGAGGAAGGGGGGCTTGGGACAGGAGACATCCCCCAGGGAGTCAGGAGAACATACAGGTGGCTTCCTGGACAGGAACACAGGGGATCACTGTCAAGAGGGAAGACGTGCAAGGACCGAGTGCTGGGCGCACCCATATCGAGAAACTGGGGGCATGAGGAAGAGTCCGGACATCAGAGAATGAGGATCGATGAAAGAAAAACGGGAAATCAAGAAGACAGTGACTCTTCTTCTCCTGCCCGAGAGGCCGTGTCCGCTGCTACCGGAAGGTCAGGAAGGAAGGAATGGGAATGTCGTGTGGCGTGGAGAGAGGGGTGCCATTTGGGGGGGATCAGCGCTGCCTGAAGAGACTCATCGCTCTGTGGAATCTGTTCAGGTGTGTATTAACAAACAGTGAGAGGGAGATAGAAAGACCCAGTCAACCTGGCCTACGGGACGGGTTCCTTGCCACCGTGTATGTAGCCTGCGCTTAACTCCTGGTGGCAGTTAGCTCTCAGCTGTTTACGAGAATCATTTCCACTGTTGATGAAGGCCTGAGGGCTCCTTGCATCATCTGTGTGTGCCTTTCAAGGCCTACCCATCACTCAGAGATCTGCTTCTGTGGATCACATGGTCCAGCACGCTGCTGCCAGGCGTTTTATAGGGTCCATTCTAGCCCTTAGACTCACGCAAGAAACAGAGTGGATGGGGAGCTCTGCCATCACTTTCCCGAGCTCCCTTTGCCATCACTCTGACTCCTTGCAAGTTCTGTGCTGGTGTTAGGGAGGGAAGGTGGCCTTTCTGGCCACCTTGTAGTCCTGGCAGCAGAAATGCAGACAGACACTGGGTATCCTCATGCAGGGGGCTCAGCTACTCAGCGGTTCTCAAGCCGGTGGACACGGGAGTGAAGGGAGGCCGGAGGGAGTTATCTCATGACTAAAAACCGACATGCTCCTTGAGCGCATGCTGGCATAAGCCACGGACAGTAGGTACGGAGAGCAGATCTGAATAGCAAATGGGCACAGTGTGTATTTCTCCTAGGGTTCTCTGCTCTGGGGGGCAAGAATCAGTATTCAATTTCAACCTCAGTTTTTGAAAACATGTGACACTCTTAAGTGCTTCTGTGACAGGTAAGGAGGTCCTTGGTCTCCTATAGGAAGTTCACGCGTAACAGCAGGACTGGCATTTTATGATCCACCCAGTAGCTGCTCGCTGACTGTTCGCTGAGCTGGAAGACAGGCACCCCCTCAAAAGTGGCTGCACAGATGACTCAGCCTGAGGCTGTGACCTGAGGAGACATAGACCTAACCACATGCAGTGCAGCCATCCAAAGTGTACCAGGGAGAAGCGGAACAGTACGAGCTCGGCAGTGCTCAGGGCTCCCTGGGGGCAGAGAGGCTCACAGTTCCCTGAACCAGGAGGCCAGCAGGGCGATGCTCCCAGCGAGCTTCTTTCCTCTCATTCACGTGGGTGGGAGGTGGGGGGTGGGGGGGAGGAGGGATTAGAAAGCTGAAGGAGCTGAGCGATCATCCAGGGACTGTGGGGTCTGTGGCTATAAGGTCAAGATCGCCTGGCACCCTGCCACCAGGTCATCTTCTCCTTTGGGAGTAGAGAGCGCAGCCATGGACATTGCATGAAAGGGCACCAATTTAGAAGACCTTGGAAGTCAGATGACGACCTAGGGGATGCCCTCCTCCCAGGCCTCTGGGAAGGGAAACCCAGCCACAGCCTTGGTGGGTACCCCTGGGGCCAAGTACCATGGTGACTATCCTCAGGTTATGCTCTCAATCAGTGAGGACACTGCCCAAGGTGAAATACACACTGTGCTAAGCAATGGCGACACCAGCCTTCAGCCTCTCCAAGTCAATTGTCACTCGGATGCGGCATCTTTACTAAATCTGTCCTTTTTGGAATATCTCGATACAGGCTTGATAAAAAATAGCTCTGAATTGTAGATTAAGAAATTGGGACTTTATTTGCTTGCACCCAACAGAGCTAATAAATAGTAGAGTCAGAAGTTGGATCGGATGCCCACTGAGTGACAGTCGTGGTGGTAAGAGTTGGAGAAATAGGAAGACTAAAACACCAGCCTGAGGATGTCACCCACTGGAAGAAACCTGATCATGCCAGTGCTGCCACGAGTGCCCACGTGCACACAATCCTCGGTGCATGCAGAAAAGCACCTGGTCTAGAGGGTAGGAGATAGCAAGGAAGACTTCCTGGAGGAGATGGTACTTGAACTGACCCATAGAGGCTGGTTACATGGACACAGGAAGCACATAGGTCTTCAGGGAGAGACTGCTGATGGTGGAGAGCAGGTGGGGCATGTGGGAGGGGTTACCACTAACACGAGTGACGTCTGAATAGCATTAAGTTACTGCTGCATTGCCCAGTGCAGCGGGGGGGGGGGGGGGGGGGGGGGTGGTAAACTGAGACTGAGGAACTGAAAGGGAACTGGAACAAAAGTAAATGTCCAGGAGTGAGCCTGGCCGTCAGCACATTTTCGGTTTCTCTGAGGGGCTCGAACACCCAGGCAGGGTCGGGACAGAGCTCCCCAGGGTGTGATTTAGCATTTAAAGGCATCACCGACTGTCAAGTACAAAGTCCCTTCCACAGAAAGTCAGCCTTGTCAGGCCTGGCGTCAAGTTAGGAGTAAACATTTCCACAGAGGGCAAAAGGACCCCGACATGGGCAAGGCGTACCCCCAGGTAACCCATCCACATCCTAAATGTACCATAAGAGTCTCCAAAGCAGGGGATGCCACCAGCTCCTTCTGGAGGTCAAGCCTATGCCCTCCGTCCTGTACTGGGTGCTGTCCACCTCCAGGTCTTTAATGTGCTTTGGCTTCTGCCACCAGGCTTCTCTGCTTTATTCCCAGCCATTGTTTAATATCAGGAAATGCCACACCTCCTCCAGGAGGTCCTCCTGGGTTGCACTGTATCACTCCCTGCTCTACTCTTTTGCATAAGATCAGAGCTGTCCCTGTTCTGTGCCCAGGAACTCTACTGTCCTCCTGCCTAAACCGGAGACTCCCTTGGGTCAGGTGCCACCTTGTCTCTTTCAGGGCTGCCTGCACGGCAGCCACCACAAGGTGTCCACAGTGAGCAAGGGAAAAGTGTTCTGAGCGATGCATGCCTATCAAGGAATGCCCCAGGATGGGTGTGAGTGCTCAGGGAAATACAGGATTCAGGTGGCGATGTGGAGGCCCAGATGTTCATCACAGCGGTGGAGAGCCTATCTGCAAGATTCAGGTAGAACCTAGACTGCAAAGAGGGCGGCATCTAAGAGCAAGTATCTTATCACCTGGGTTCCTGCTCCCCCTCCACCTTTACTCCAGGACACCGGAGTCACTATCAGGGGGGGAGGTTTCCGCTGACGCCCCAGATGTAAGAGCGCGCGCAAGAATTCAAGCTAGCGCAGGAGGAAAGGTCAAGGAAGTCGCCAATCTAGCTAATGCCACCGAAGCAGGTGGCTCTTCAGTGCTTCCCAGGGAGCCTCCTCAGGATGCAAATGATTCTCAAGAAAACTGCCCGCTGATTTGCTTCCCAGCCTAGGCCCCCGCGTGTCTGCCTACAACTGCCTCCTGGAAAGAAGGACAGCTATTTCTCTCCCGCACGTCACATGGTGGAGGGCGAAATGCTTCCACCGGGAACTGTGTGGAGGCTGCTGGGCGCGTGCAGTAGGAAGAGCGGCTGCACCTGCCAGCGCTGACACACAGGAGTGACAGTCATGTCGAGGGGTGAAAAGCGGTCCAGCCCGGCTGCCGCTACGGCACAGGCCCGGGGTAAGCCCCCGCGGCTTGCTGACAGCACTGTGGAGCGGCAGGGAAGAGAAGCAGGGGAACTGGGCAGACCCAGACTGGCCCGGCGGCCTCACGGCAGTGCACCTGCTGTTGGAGCTTTGGCAAGTTCCTGTTTCCTCGTCCACGGTGAAAGGAAAATGGTATGACCTCCCAACGTCCTACAGCATTGGATGCTCGAGATGTTGGCTCATCGAAAAGGAGCCTGTGCCAGCTGGACCCACCGGGGCCGAACACCGTGTCTCTCCTCCCCTGAGCTGATGGGCGTCATCAAGAGAATGGGGTAATGTGACCCAGGTGCCAGTACGAACGCAACAGGAAGGTAACACGCAGGGAGGGCATCAAGGCTGCCTTAAGCGGCTGCCCCGACAGCCAGTCTCGCCAGTCGACGCAGCTTGATCGGCGCGGCAAAATACCAGCACCGGCGGCGAAGAGTGGCCGGGGCAAGCTATGGGAGACCCGCTTAAGGCCTACTGAGAAGATGGTGGGACGTCCAGCTGCAGGAAACTGGCATCGCTGAATCCCAAACCGTGGCGACGATTGAGAGAACCGGCTGAGCTGCGGTCACTGAATTCGCAAGGAAAACGCCCGATGGCCCACACAGCCTCCAGCCGAAGGCAGCATCCTCCGGGCTGCCTTCCCAGAGCTGAGAGGCCCCGAACGGCCCACGCCCCTCCCCGCAGCCCAGGCGGAGCTGGAAGGGCGAGGGCGCTGCGCCTCCTTACCTGGCTCACGAGGAGGGTGGGGCTGGCCTGGCTTCCCCGGTGTCCTCTTCAGAGACAGCGGAGACCTTCGCGCCAAGGCGCTGGGGAGCTAAGCCCTGGCCGAGCCACTGTGAAGACACAAAATCCAGCGGCCCACGTTGAGGGGCGGCCTGGCGGGGAGACAGCCCGGGGTGAGGCGCGCCCCCTCAGCAGCTGCCCCAAGTGAAAGGTGTCTCTAGACAGAAGGGGCCGGATAAGGAGCGCATTGTTCCAGGCGAGGTAGGCCACCTCCCTTCAGCGGACAGAGGGGGTCTCCGAGGCAGATGACCTCAGCCGGCCAGGCCGGGACATTCCAGAAGCCTGGCTTGAGATTCCATTCCCGGGAGGGGCTGGGTGCGATTAGCCAGGTCCTAAGTCCCAGGTAGGTGACGCGGGGCTTAGCGCAGGTGACTTCATGTGGCCTGTGGTCCCTGACACAACGGAGTCTCTGCTGATCTCTCAGGATCACTGTTTACACCGACCTGGGGAGCTGTTCTGTGACCTTCCCAGTGCAACAACGGCGGGCGGATTTCAAGGCCAAGATACATGTGTACATACACACACATGCATGCATGCATGCATGCATACGTACGCACGCATGCATGCATGCATGCGTACAAGCCAAGATACAACATTTCGCACACTGAGCTTCACCAGAGCTGGACCTGGCCCCTCCCCCACTCCCCAGGTGCACTGCTCATGGGTGTCAGACTGAGGTGTCTGGGAGGTGAAGGCGCATGCAGAGCAGATTCTCAGCCAAGAGATGCTCCGTGCCCGGTCCCCAGAGCGGCCTCTGGGCAACAAACACCTGGAGGAGCTCAGCCTGGATCACCTCAGCCGCTGGACATGGATGGCGCCGCCAGCCCACGTCTGCCCTTGGAAACTCCCTCACAGGCACCTGCGGTGTGAGGCTCAGGCCTCCGGGGCACTGCCACCTACGGGGGTGCAGACTCTCCTTGAGGGCTCCTGCCTGTTGCATAGAAACACAACTGTATTTTTTGGGGGGCTGATAGGCCAAGCAGATGGTTGAATGTGTGGAAAGTGGGGGAGCTTGGGGGCCGCCCAGGGGTGCCTGACAGAACAGCCAGCGAGCTGTGACATGGGGCCCCAGGCATCTTGGGGGCAGCAGCTGACAAGAGGCCCTGTCTTGTTTGAGCGCCTACGTTTCTGTCACTTCAGAAGCCACTGCAGGGACACCGGGGCTCGTGCTCCCCACCAGCCAGGCACTGTCTGTCATCTCCCCTGCGTCTGTTGCTCAACAACAGGTGCCTATTTAATCGATAACCCAAGTCCCTCCGTGAACAGCCTCCGCTTCCCAGTCAGTCAGGACTGCGGCCACGTCACGCCAGATAATGGAGCCTCAGCCCAGCACCCATGCCCAGCGCCCCATAAGGCCTGTCCCTGTGCCTGCCTCCCTGACAGCCTCGCCCCCTGCTCCTCCCAGCAACTTCTGTTCCTCATCCACCTCCTCCCAGAGGGTCAACAGGGACAAAACAAGACAAAGGAACAGCCGGCAGCAAAGCTGGTGCTGGAACGGTGCAGCTTGGGAGAGACACTAGAATCGACTCTATTCCTTGGCCCCGACCCCAGCTCCCTGCTTCAGTTCCATGTCAGCGTGTGGATTCTTCACACACAGGAAAGTCAGCAGGGCACAGGGGCATCATCCACGCAGGGGCAGCTCGAGCCTAAAGCACCCACGTCCCATAAATGGCCTGGCTGGACTCGCCTTCAAGTAGCCCCCCCCTCCCTCCTCACTGTTCCCCCTAGAAGAATCTACTCGAAAGTAAAATGCATTCCTGCCACTGCCCCGGGTTCTAGTGGTTCTGCAAATATAGACCCACGTCACGGGGAATTTCGATTTCAAGAGCCTTTCCACGGTGGCCTTAGGCAAAGCACTGAGCCGCAATGGACCCCATGCAAAGGCTGAAGGAACGGTGAGCACAAGCGGTTCAGAAGTGACTGTACCATTTCAGATCAACGTCCCACATCCCCTAGCTGGGCATCTCAGCGTATCTTGGCTTTTGCGTGCTTCAAACCCATGGTGGGAGGTGGCTGGAGGGAAGAACTGCCAGGCGTAATGGGTTAGTGAGGTCACCTCATAACGAGTCTAAGCCCATGGAACTGAGACCAAGGAGCATGTGTGCCCACTTGGGCAGGCAGAGCCCGGGGGCTGAAGCAGCCTGAACTCTGTTTCGCCTGCTGCCTCGGGCCGTGGGCGTGATGGCAGCAACAGGCTCCGATGGGCATGCGAGAACCTAGTCAATATTTCCGTGTACTGAGCTGCTTTTAAAAAAAGCGATTGCTTGAAGTGGAGCACGATGAGAATACTTCCATCCAGAAAGCATCAGCACAATTACAATTTTCCTAAGCCATCCATTCCTTTTGGAGAATCTATTTATAAACCTAGCACTGGTTAGGCCCCGTTGTCTTTGCTAAGCCCTATTTTCCTCACCTGCAAAAGGGAATTAATAATAGGCCTGTATTTTCAAAGCCAGAGTATGTATATGTACATTTTTTTAAAGTCCATTTACTAGTTAAAGTATGTCTATCATCTAATCTTAATATCTATACTGCCATAATAACTATGGCTAAAGCTATGAAGTTTGCATCACCGAGAGTTGTCTGAAGAGCAGAAACAGACTGCACGGGCATGCATGCTGACTGAGTGGCAATATTTGGATGGGTAATAAAAATACACCTAACTGGGATTGTGATGTATTTATTCTACGAAACTTGTCTCACCTTTAATTTAGGACAATCTTTACTTCTGCTGTTATAATTCAGCTTTTTATATAATATGTACTGATCGAAAAGAATGATCTAAAGGGTTAAAAGTAATTATGCTCAAGTATGCAGCAGTTGAGAACGTCTTTAACAACGTAAAGTAGATTTTAAAAAAATATTGTTAGCCCGCCTATAGAAATGTCTTGGAATAGTCAAAATGTTTAAAATCTAAACTCCCACGAATGAATATACATTTGTAAAATCAAAGCGAGGGAAATAGAGCTCACACTTTGGGGGGAAAAATGTTCACCCTATATTTAAATTGAACTAGGCATCAGATTGAGCAAATTACAACTGTCTTTCGATGTCCTTACCCATGCTCATGTCAGGAACTGACACTATGCGGTGTAAAATGAAAATGGGAAAAGTGGGAAAACAAACAGACAAGCAAAATTAAAAACTGTCAACAGAACTGAAACAGAGAGCAAGGGGGAAGGGTAAAATTGAGGGAGGGATGGGCACAAGAGATTAAGAGGGTTCACAGGTGATAAGATGGGGGGAGAACCTCAGGGTAGACAATGATGTAATATATGTGTGTGTATATTTATGTGTGTGTGCGATCAATAAAGATAACAGGCATTCAGTGATATGTATGTATATGTGCAATCAAAATAAAAATAAAATACCATTAAAAAAAAAAGAAAAAAAGCAAAGCACCAAATCCTTACAAAAGGTCCTTTCATATCCAAGTGCAAGTATTTGCACCACGCTAACATGGATTTCCAGAGCCGTGAGCTTCAGGGGGGAAATCCGGAGACTTGATGGCACGTGTGCTGCTCAGCCTCCTTCAGGCTCGGGACCCCGCTCACTGCTCTTCTCTGCCACCTTGTCCCTCGTCTTGCTCAGACAGCGCCCTTTGTCTGAATCGGAGAACAATGACTCAACCTCATTTGCACACAGGGTCTTTTGTTTGTCCGGGGTCATAGGGCAGTAGATAGGGGCCTGCGTGGCTAGTCAGAAGAATGAGGCAACAGCAAGGGAGATAGGATGCCGGCCGCTCCAGCTGGGGACTCCGAAGGACAGAATCAGCGACGTTCTGCTCCAAAGTGTGGGTGTCTGTGGCTCTGAGCCTCTGAGTCATGGGGTTCAGCTCAGGAGGCTCTTTCTATAGGTTTAAACTGCCTGGGAGGTACCGGATGGGGGTGATGGAGCACAGTCGAGAGTCACACAAAACCCCATGTGGTCACTGCTGCTGGTCCCAGGAAGGGCGGAGAGGTCAGAAGGGCTACACTGACCGCATGGGCCACAGCCTAAAGCCAGATGCTTCTTCCAAGTGGGTCTCGGTCAATACACCTGTTCCCTTCACGCAGCTGACCGTGGCCTTTCCGCCCAACGCCACAGGTGCTTTTGTGACATCCGTGCCTGTAGCGCATAAACACGTCTTGGGTGCTGAGCTGGATGCACACACGCTCTGGAGGGAATCCTCTGGCTGGCAGCTCCGCTGCTGGGTACTGGCATGGCACTTGGGGAAAGACACGCAGATGCTGGCCTGCGATGCTAGTGTTCACAAAGCCCACCACCAGCAGTTCCTCCATGTTCAGTGAGAGAAGCGGTCAGCAGCCATGTGGATGAGCACACGGGAGGCACAGTCCAAGGGAAAGTCTGTGCCCATTTCTATTCCCACGCATGGCTGTGCTGGTGTCTGCCCTGAACACCAGCCCGAGCAGCGGGCAGTGCCAGCTAGTAGAGCCACCAGCTAGTGGAGTCCTGTCGGCTCCCGGGGGCTATGGCATAGCATCTTAACTGTGTAAGAAATCTCTGCCTTCTCGGGACGCGTACATCAGCAGGATGATTCAATATTTGCAGTACAATAAAGCCGAACTAGCTGCTTGAAGCGAAGCAAAACCATCAACAAGTCCAAACCAACCACCGGTCCCAGCTAGGCTGGCATGTATTTCCTAAGAGCTCCCAGACCATGTTGGCTTGCAAGCAACCTGTTTCTTGTCCTCTTTTCTTCCGATTTTTAAAGATATTGACATATTTGGAGAAAGACATTGATTTTCCCATCATTCCCCTAGTAAATGTGGGCTCCTAGGGCTGGAGCGGTACTTATCTGCAAATGCTGCTGCCTGGGGTGAGTTTCAATTCCCAGAGCAGTTCTGCCCCCAGGTGCCCCTTGTCACTGAAAGCCACACCTGTGGGAGCTCAGCTTTATGTTGACTTTCACCTCTGTCCCTCAGTACAGAGATGATGAGTTGAGGCAACACAATTCAGATGAGGACATCTGTACCTTCAACACTTTGGAGGTGTGATTGGTGTGGCCTTGAGTGTCATTTAGAAGGTGACCTGCATGCCAGTGGGCGGGATGATTCCCAAGTTCTCACCGAGAGGTCCTGAGGTTTCCAGGAAGTAAGACCATCTCCCATAGGAGGTGAAATCTCTCACTCGGTTACTCCGGATTTGAATACCCACACGACTGCATCAAAGGCCCAAAGACAGAAGACAGGTACAGATGAACAGCAGCCCTACTGCCAGCACAACATAAACCTCCATGCACCTGAGACATGGATGGTCAAGAGCTGCCCAGGACGTAGACAGCATATGCAGATTCACCATGCAATATTCACATAACCCACTCACAAACTCCAGGCCTCAACCTTAACAGGTAACAAAGGATCCACTCTTCTAAGGCCCTAACTACACAATCACATCCCTGCCCGTAAGAATGAAACACTGAATCTCACAGTTAGATATTTAACTGCCATTTAGCCTGTAAAGAAAGGTCTCCTAGAATGTTGACAATCTGCAACCAGGACTTGTTCTTTTTTTCTTGTCTTTCTTTGGCTATGAGAGTTTGCATATAGAACTATTTTGAAATAATAAGGCTTTTCTACCACAAAGGCTCCACTGTACTATTTCCTGAGGAATCCTGAGCAAGAGTTCTATTTTTGGCAACAAGGCCAGAAGGATCAAGGCCAACTGTGATCACCATGACTTCATGTTGCTTAAAGTCTCAAGTGATAAGAATTATCTATCTGAAGCAAAGAAAATGCCATGATGTCTGTCTAAACAAAGGGAAGAAAGTGATAATGTTCTGTTGCTTCCTAAGAATACAAATCCTTCCAGCTGAAACTTTGTACTTAATGTGTCTTTGGAAGGTTTTGTATTCTAAAGGGAACAGTAGCCAGAGGCAATGGAGCTGAGGAAGGAGTGTCCTGAGCTGAGCTACCAACCCAGCAGGAGGCCCTGTTCTTAGATGCACCACTGACCAGCTGTGTGAACACTGAGAATGGTCCAATCTTTCTGACCATCAGTTTCTCCAACTGCAATAGAGAATTAGTAATAGCTTCGCCCTTAAGGGTTATTATGATGATCAGATGAAAGAATGGCCACAGAAGGCTGAATAATCCTAAAGCTCCATATCAATTAAACTTATTAAGTTCATGCACTAAATGAAAGCTGAGGAAAGGAGGCTTTAAATATAATCATGTAGTAAAAGTAATTAATAACTGAATGCAAGTTGGGTAAAAGAACAAATTGTCATGGACTGATCTTATATTGTTTACCAGATCCTGATTCACTGAGGTCATTTTCCCCCAAGGTACAAAGAACAAGGCCAAAGCAATGGTACAGATGAGAGGTGGGAGAAGAGACATTCAAGGTGCAGTTTGGAGGTAACTGTTATCCTGAGGAGGAAACTGAAGTAAATAGAGGTGTAATAATCAAAACTATAATAGAAGAAAAGGTTCCTTAGCTATGAAGAGTCTACTGATCAGAAAGGTCCATCATATTGCAGTTCATGAAAACAGAACATCTAGATTTACACTGGTGATATTTTTGAATCAGAAGGACAAAGAGAAAAAATATCCCAGACATAGTTCAACAGAAAACCAGGTAACTTACAGGAACAAAACTCAGCCTGCCCTCAGACATTCGCTCAGCACAAAAGGAAACTAAAGTGATGTCTACAGAGTTCTGAGGAGGAAAGGTGGTGACCTAACTTTCCTTTACCAAGTCAAGATAGCCATCATGGATAAAATGCACATTGCTTCAGGAAGAAGTAACAACCATGAACTTCAATGCTCTGAATAATGGAATTGGCAAAAAGGAAAAAGATATATATAAAATACAAAATGATCTAATGGGCCATCTAGACTAGATACCAGAAATAGCCAAAGGATAATAACATAAAATCAAATGTAATATTATAGAATTTTCATAGTTTTGTAAAGGAAAATAATATTTGGAAAATAAAATATGCTAAATTACAGAGAATTAAATTCATAATGGGAGAACTAGAATTTACCACGAAGGACATGTACTGGACCCAAATGAATTAAAAAGACATGAAACTTATTTAAGGAAATAGAACTGCAGATCAACCATATGTTTAGGAATGCTTTGGATATAAACATGAGATTGTAAAATATATTTGCCCTGTAAAATTTCTTCATAAATTTAAAGTAGTTCAAATCAAATGAATGAGAAAAACAATACATAAAAAGTGTTTGAGATGTGTAAGAGTTATGAACAATTAAAAAGGTACTGCAGGAAGATTTATTCAACTGGATCTATATATAAGTCATAGGCATTAAAAGACTTTTGATACTGACATGAGCCAGCTGATAGGTCTCTTGAATAGACAAGATTGCCCTGAAAGACTTTAACAAATACAACATGTTAAACATCAATTACTACAAAACAGAGAGGAAACATTCCTTAACTGTCAAGAAAAGATAATATCTCTTTGGAAATCACTTAAGTAGCTCCTCAGGTCATATCAAAAGCCAAGGTAAAGTTCAAGTGGATTTAAGAGCTTAATGTAAACTATAGAAGCTATGAAACTCTGAAGAAAGCACCGATGAGCATTTATCTTCTCTTAGTATTCAGTAGTATGACTATATTAAGATTACAGAAGCCTAAAATTAATCAAGAAGATCTAAAAAACAGAACACTTTTGCACCAGCCCTCTATCCCCCATTATCTCCTCAAGGTAAAATAACACCAGCCACCAATGTTCAAATTGACTTATCTGTTCATTGCATTCCCAGCAGATTGTGTCTCATTAAATATGCTCTTTCTCAAACATATCTATTAATTGTTTGGAATAAAATGATACATGTAAGTAAACTGATATTTTTCAAAGTAAAAGGACACTGAATGGGTGGCAAAACCTTATCCAGCTCTTTTCCCCATTGCCACAGGAGTAGAGAGCTATGGGGAGAAGGCTGGATAGAATATTACAGTATTTCAGTTCTAACGAACAATTCTTTGTGAAACTGTCTCTTTAAGTCTGGGTTAACAATGGCATGATTCCTTTGTCATGATGTCATAATCCCTTTGAGGATAAATAACACCTCCTCAAAACCTCCCAGACAAGTGGTGTCTCTGTGCCCTTTTTCTTTACTCCCAAAAGGTAGATGGGATTTGTGGTTGTTTTTCTTATTTTTAATATTTTCCCTTATTCACTGGAGGCATGTTGAGAAGAAGGAATTATTTTAAATAAGGAAGGAATGGGAAACTGAATCTCAAAAAAAAAATAGTTATCCCTTTGTGTGTTCATTTCTCTATGTTGTCTCACTGTACTGTCTTTAGAGGCAGGTGTATCTAACTGAACCTGACACTAAGGAGCTTCAACCTAAGGACACTTGTCATTTTTTTAAGTTTTCTATTTCTGGAATATCATCAGCCACAATTTCTTCACAGACCATCTACATCCTCTTCTCCTGAGGTCCTATGTCAGTACCTCTTGTGCTTTTCTCCCTATAGCAACATCTCTTCAGTTTCCTTTTCTTACATTTTGGGGTCCTAATTTCTAAGAGCTCCTTACATGATCAAGACATTAACCCCTGATCTGCTATGATTTTCTTCTGCTGTGTCAGCTGATTTTTTATTTGCTTGATTGCTTCTACTGCTGTGCAAAACCTTTTTATTTGATGTCTCCTTATTGATTTTGCTTTTGCTGCCTGTACTTTTGATGTTATATATCCCAAAACATTGCCAGAACCAATGTCATGGAGCTTTTCCCATTTTCTTCTAGAGGTTGTAAGAGTTTCTAATCATACTACAATCTTTAATCTATTTTGAGTTCATTGCAATGGATGATTTGAAATAGTGGTCTAGTTCTGTTATTTTGTATGTGAATATTCAGTTTGTTCAATACCATTAGTTGTGGAAACTTCTCTTTCCAAGCTTTGGATCTCTCATAGAGAGCCTATGTGAGAAATTTAACCCCTGTCTCTTATACATGCTGGATTCCCTTTGAGTCACAAGCTATGAACTTCAACTGAGCTATCTAAATTTGGGGTAATGGGTAAATGATATCTAAAAACTACAGTAAACTGTTCTACATCCATTCCATGATCTTCCATATAATATGTAGAAAACAACCAGAAAGGGCTTTCTCAACTAGTTATATAAAATTGTTCACTAGCAAGAAATAGCCCATTATACAATCATGGAATATGAGTGTGTTTACCCATCTGCACTATGTGCACATATGCTCTTACATCCACATACATGTTGCTTTGGGTTTGGGTAAAAGACAATAGTACCTTAACTCTGGTCTATCTATTGTCTTGCAGGACTTAGATTCTCAAACCATCCCTCCTCTTCTCTCCTCCGGTGAATCTAAGGTATCTATTTGAAGAATATTAAAACACTAATTCAAAACAACTCCCAAAAGGTAGATGGGATTTGTGTTCATTGCTGCACTACACACAACAGCTAAAATATAGAAACTGTTGATGAATGATTGACTAAAATCATGATATATGTCCTCAAGGGAATACTACTCAGCTATAAAAAAGGAAAAAATGGTGAAATCTTGCCATTTGAAGCAAGTGATTAACTAAAATAAGTCAGAGAGTAAAAGAAAATGACTAGATCATTTCACTCATGTTGAATATAAAGCCAATGAACGAATAAAATACAACAGAAATAACACTGGAAAAAAATGGCGGCTACCAGATGGGAAGAGAGTGTGGGAGGAAGGGGCAGAGGGGACTAGTTTGATCATGGTGAGTGACACGAGAGCTGTGGTGGATGCAGGGCCATGTGTACTCATCAAAGTGTGAAGCTCTACTCCTGCCACTCATACGGTATTGTAAACCCCTGGTAAATTGACAGCAAGTTAACACCAATAACAGAAATATGTGAGCAGGCATTTCTATATATTTATATACATTCAGAGTACACTATCTAGGCAGTTAGCTATAGGAAATTACTGCTCATACAAGAAACAAGAATACTACAACTTGTACAAAAACACAAGTGGTAGGAGAAACATTCCCATGTGAAAGTCTCGGATAAGCACAACTCAGCGATGCCCAACGGGACCCTGTGTTCCCATTTTGGATATCTGACACCACTTCTGGTTTCAGTTTAACAAGCGTTCTGAAGGAACAAGAGGGCATATTATTGAAAAGAAATCACATTTGCAAGAGATTAATACAACTGGCTTAACTGAATCTGTACAGAGATTCACCAGGGCAAAGCTGGATGGCAAGCACAGCTTTGGAAAGGAAATATGCATGCACACTTGGTGATTCTAGGCGCTCTTAAAGCCATGAAATTGAGACTGTAATTATTCATCGAATCTACTCTGAGAACTACGCCAAGTTCCAGTGTAATTTCCGTCGCCTTTCTGCTAAACTTACCATTTCTAGTCAGGCCAATTTTAAATTTACTACAATCAAGAATCTATTCTCTTCTCTCTTCCATGTGACCACCTTTTCAGCTTGCTTGGCTCAGCCTTCTTGCTGTGATCAAGATGTAGGACTCCAGTCTTCATTTTGAGATCGAATCCTAAATGCTCTCTTTGATTTGCACAAACACTTTTGAACCTCAGTTCCTCAATTAGAGAATCTTTTCTTGGGCTCATTTTTCAAATGTTCTGTTCTTATTTTCTACTGCTCAGATACACTGGGGGAACAACTTCTGCTTTTTAACTACCGGTTAACAGAGTTACCTTATATTTACTACTGAGGCTAGGAATTCAGATAAAGCTTAAGTTACAATTCTATCTCGCAGGGCATTTCAAGTTGGCTTTTAGTAAAATTTAGTTAAAAATTCTTCACTCTTCCCTCAGTGAATATATGCTTGGAGAAAGTAAAATGTTACCTCCATCAAAAAATGGACGAGGAATTTCCCTGAGTTTCCCATTAAAGGGTGACTATACAAGAATTCCATGAACAAAGAAAGATAATTCTGTCCTATTATTCCATCTCAGTAGGTAAAATGAACCCTCAATGCAGTTTGTAAGACCTAGCATTTTTGAAAATTCATAGTGTGAAAATTAATTTTATGTAATTGCCCGATCAGATGGTATATTTCAAATACTTCTTGAAAGTCTTCATTTTCAGTAAAATGTTCCTTGTCTCTTCAGGACTTATAATAGACTTGTGCTAATGGTACAGTGAAGGATTCAAACTATGAATATCAGGGTTCCACTGGATGGAACAGTAGAGCATTCAAGTTACAGAAAAGTATTTTGGGACTTGGGAGAAAAGACTCAATTTATTATGCGAAAGGGCAGGTCACCAAATAGTGACTGTTCTGATGTTGATTCCTCAGTCAATTTTGTTGGAATACTAATGTGACTAATGGACCAGCTGCATCACTTCTGGGCTCAAGTGGAAAAGGAGAATTAGACCCTTGCTCAAAACATAAGAATTTCAAGAAGGCATCAGTCAAACATGAAAGCAGTGGAGTCCCTGTACATCCAGATGGTTGCACACCATGGAGCTGCACTTGCATACTGCATACACTGGTACCATGCACACCCAAATGCCAAAATGTTAATGGGCATCTCTGGTGAAATTATGGGTGATTCAGTTTTACTTTGTTCTCATTTGTTTCAGACATAGTCAGCAATGAAATAATTAGTCATTAGGAAAATCCTCGTGTTATTACATGATGAAACTTTTCATTAAAACCAGAGCAATGTTCTGGAAACAGAAAGATATACCTTTTTTTTCCTGCCTAAATATGCTTGATAAAGAGCTAGGTGCTTAAATGTATGTCATCTTCCACACCCTGGAAAACCTGTGAAGTTATATTATCTTCTATGTATATATTCTATGGGTTTAAAAAACTCGTTTCCTCAAAAAAAGGAGGCTTCCAATTTAATACTAAAAGCTTCCCAACATAATAGGAAGCAGAAATCAGGAAGCCTGGCTGAGAATTGAGTGATAGTATTTTCAGCTTTTTAAAAATCTTAAAAAGAATGTGGACTAATGGTGGTGTCATAAGAATCAGAAGAATATCTTAATAACCATAAAGCCCCTACACAAGAAGTCATACAGTCTTAATAACCATAAGGTCCCTTCAAGAAGTCATTTGGCCTGTGCCTGTGTTTGTTCTACCAGCCTATTTGATCGGGCAGCCTGGAAATGAACTTCTAAGGAAATAGTATATATCCATGACCCATACATATGCATAAACTTAAACTATGTTCCTCCCCTTTCCATTTTGTAGAGCCACTGTCACTCAATAAATCTGTGAATGGTGATGTGGGGCTTTCAAACAAGGCTGCAAGACCTAGGTCATGGCACCATATCGTGATTCAAAGCAAACAATGCTTTTACACCAGTTAAGTTGCTGTTTCTATCTAGAGACCTCACCACCTGCCCCCCCCCCGCCCCCAGAGGCTTCAGTTAATTCCTAACATTCTGATTTTACTAAAGCTTTGATTATTTACAGCTGAAAGTTGAAGTATCAAAAATTGATAAAAGCGTGTACAAAAAGTTAAAATATTTATACAAAGTGCTTCAAAGAGGCCATCTTGGGATTTGAGGTTTGACAGGAAGAACTGTTCAGCAACAATATTTTGCATCACAATTGATGGCTACTAAATCTTCCTGTCAATTGCAGTTGTGCCACCTAGATTTGGGTTTTGGAAAACAGGACTTTTCAAATATCAGATGCAAGCAAAACATGAGTCAACTCATTAGGCACTGATGAGGAGCCTACTTAGCTGAACTTGAAACATTTGCTCATGTCCTCCATTGGCTGTTTGCGGACAACACAGCTGGCAGAGTGAGTGAGACCGGGCCAAGCCACTCTGAGGCTTCTAGAACCTCTCCCCCCTCTCTTTACCACGTGAAAAGTTGACATTGGTGAAACCAATGAGTTGGGTCAAGGACCTTTGAACTGGGCAAAAGACCTTTGATTATGCCAAAGGCAATTGTTTTAAGAAACCATTCAGCAAACAGTGGTTTAAGAACTATTGATTATGGACTTTTAGCAGGAGGACAGAGTCAGTTTTCCTTTCATCCCTTCCAGAAAATCAGTAACCAATCGGATATAGTCAATATAGCTTAAGCTTGTTAACACAATCAACTCTTCTCTAACTACTTACTTCATCTTTCTCTTTACCTCCCATAAAACTCCCAACTTCGCTGTCCTTGAGGTACAAGTTAGGTTTTCTACCTCAACCTGTGCACTCTGGATTGTAACTCTTTGATCCCAGAGAAAAAGGCCTTTGCTTTTTTGGGTTAATAACTTCTTTTCCCCCATCTCATCCTGTCTTACCCTTCCTCTCCTGCTTCTCTCTCTTCCCCTTCTCCTTTTCCTTTTTTCTCTTCCTTTCCCTCTTCCCCTCTCTTCCACATCCTACTATCTCCCTTTCTTTCCTCCTTTCCACTCACTTCTTCCTTTTAGATCCCTCCTTCTCCACCTCTTCAACCTTCCTCTTCTCTCTTCAATGTCCACTTACATGTCTAAGGAAAATCCCCTGAGGAGGTCCCCTTGGGTGTACCAGGAAGAGGAGGAGGATCAGGTGAGCGGAGAAGGCAACGGCAATCTGCATGACAACACAACCGTGGTTTGTGGTGCCTTTCTAGATAACCTCCAGGACTGACCCCCCCCCCCCAGTGCTTGTCTTTAACTAGGATGGGACTTTTCAGCTGGTGACTTGGGCCATTTCTGGGGAGTTACTCAGTTTTCCTGAGTCTACCCCCTACCCCACGATACAGAAAGTATACATGGTGTTAAACGTTTGCTCTTCTCCTGTTACTCTAACTGTAGGGCATCTTGGACCAGAACCTAGAAGAATGGTGGGAAATGAATGCTGCTACTTTCTTTCATCGATCTATCACCTTTCTCTGGTCCACTTTATTATTTGGCAAATGTGATTTCACTTTCTTGCAGTTGCATGCTCTACGTCTTTCCTTTTCTGTCAAAGGAAATATACCCTCCTGTCTTGGTTATTTTGGTTTTAAAATCTGAAAACCACAAGTTGGAAACTTTATAGGAGGGGAGAATAGTTTTTCCTTTAACTGCCCAAAGTCTTGGCTAAGACACCTGCTTTGGAACCATCCCAGTCCCGGTAGTAACCATCAGCTCTAGCTGCTGAAGAATACCGGAACCCTTGACATTATCTTCCTAGAATTTTTAGGATGAACAGGGGAAAATACAGGTCAAACAGCAAAGGAACAGCCACTTGAGTTTGTAATTCTCCTTTGCATTATCCTTGTGTTCTCCTCCCCCATGCTATCCGCCCAGGGTGACATGACCGCTTCACCATCTCATGAACCCACTCACACATGTGCACACCCACTGGGCTAGGTATATGCCATCACAGGGAGGGCATAACACCACAGGTCTGCTCATAGAGCCTAATGGTAGAAGGGTACAAACCCAGGATCTCATTCACCCCACACTACACATGTAATACATGCAGACTAACAACTTACTAGCATACACACACACACACACACACACATATCTCCTGTATATATGGGAAACACCAGAAAACATCTCCCCCAAATGACCCACATCATCTCCTCAGTTGACATCTGCAGCTAAAGACAAAAGGGGATGAGGGCAGAGAGAAACCAGTCAGGGGAACTTCCCAGGAAAGACAGGGTTCTGGCTGGCCTGTACATTTACCTTAGCACCTTCTCTATTGGTTAAAATTTGTAGAGATTTCGCCATTTCTCGTCTTCCATTTACAAACAATGTCATTCCACTCAACATTAATTCCCTATAGCCGTCATGAGAGCAAAAGAATCCTGACCAAATCGGAGTAACAAGGCATCCTTCAGGCGCAGGCTCGCGAGTATGTCTTGCCCTTAAAATCTATCGCCCACTCGGTTTTTAGGGTTTTGCTTATATCTGTTATTTCTTCAAAAACACAAAGCACCTCGAAATAACCCTTACATCAGAAACAGGTTGGGGTGGCAGCTGCTGTTCCCCTATACATTGTTCTTCTAGAAAGGGGAGGAAATGGACGCTTGGATTTGATGGATAAAATGCCAAGGGAATTAGATTTTTATATCCTAATACAGTAGAAAATAATAAAACAAAGCATCATGTTTTCTCTAGAGGCAACTGAAACTTCCAGTGGGGAAAAAAGGAGGCAAAATAAGAAGTCTAACCTGATGCTAGGACAGAGAGCAGCTTCTGTCGGAACCACCTCCACCGAGCCCCTGGCAGCTCTAATCCACCTCTATGCCCTGAGCCGTACTCCTAACTAGCAACATTAACCCACGAGAACCATGTCCCAGGCTTCACCTAGCCTGAAGTCAAGATCCAATGAGTTGGGAGCTGTGCTAGACCTCTCCATGCAAGGGGGAGATACCATGCTCCCTGCCCCCCCCTCCATTTACATGCAGCTACCCTGGACTAGCTCCTGGGAAGGGAGTGGGGGCGGGGCAGCCAGGGGAAGCTAAGGACAAGGAGAGTGGGTGGGCTCATAGCAGAGGCACGTGGGGAAGGGTAGGCTTGCTTTTTGGCTCACCAGAGACTTGGGGGTACCTGGAGAAGAGCGCAGAGGAGAGACATGTGGTGACGCTTGGAAGAGCTACGTGCGAGAGAAGCCCATGGAGGCCTTTACCTTCATCCATACTCTGCTTTTGCTCCTTTTGTTCCAGATTTGCTTGTTGGCTTTTGTCCTTTCCTAAGTGCTTCTTCATCACAAGGTGCTTCAGACTTGAGGCAATCTTTCAGGCTTCAATAGTCCCACTTCAGGCCAAGCCTGTTTGACTGGACACGTATCCACAGGGGGATGAGCACGTTTGTGGGTTTTCTTGGGAAGCTTCTATCTCTGGGCGCAATTATTCTGCCAAGGTTCCTTCTCCCTAAGGGTAGACTCTGTCCTCATGCAGTGGATGGCCAGATCCCTTCTCCAGCATGTAATCTTGGGGGGGTCTGGGGTACCCCTCCAGCTTGTGAGCTAACAGACTGTCCATGCAACCAGCTCATCCTTGTCGCCAATTGTACCGTAGCCGATGGTCATCACCCATTGTAAGAATCAAGATCGCCCATCTGCGAAGGTTCTTGATTGGTTCTGGCAGCTACACAGACACACCTGGCAGGGAAGGGCCCCGGGCAGGGATGGGGGGTGCTGGGTGGCAGGCAGGCCTCCCAAGAATCCTCACACTCTTCCTCTGGGCTCTCCCCCTCCTCTGGCATTCTCTCACGCTTTCTCATGCTCCATCTCTGCACCATTCCATGCCCGCTCCCAGGCCCAGGTGTGCACACTTACACACGTGCACAGCCCTGGGCTGCACAGCCACGGGGAAGACGCGATACCCCAGGTGCCAGCTATGCAGACCGATGGAGAAAGCCTGACCGACTCACTCACCCTGTACGGACCCGGGACACACCCACGAAAGAGACCCTCACACCGGAAAAATCCTAAGCCTGAGATTTCTACAAACATTGAGAAAAACTGTCCCACCGCCCATACAGCTAAGTGGGTCCCAGGGGAAAGGCACATGTAGTCATGTGCACATAACCGCAGGCTCCCCATTTCCAGGCTGGGGTCACAGCAGCCGCCACCATCCAGGTCTCTGTGACGATTCAGTCACATTTGCATCACATCTGTCACGCAGGCGACCTGGTCATGGCGCCAGCTGCAGTGAGCCAGCAGGCCAGTCTGGGCGGGTCCTTTATAGGTTCTAGCAGTTACATGGGCTCACCAGGCAGAGCAGGGCCAGGGGCGGGGGCGGGGGGGGGCGGGCTGGGAGGCAGGCGAGCCCCCCACACCTCCAGGAAATCTTCACTCTTTCCCTGGGCTGGCTCGCTCTCTGGAGTTCTCATGTTCTCTGACCCTGGGGTGATACCACCCCCTCATCCCCCTCTCTCCCAGGCCCATGTGCACACACTTCTACACATGCGCACACCCCCTGGGCCGCACAATCATGGGGGGGCGCAAAGCCACAGGTGCTGGCCATAGAGGCTAATGGCGGGAAAAGCCCGAGCAGCTCGTTCACCCCACAGCATCGCAGCTGCCTAACCACCTGGGACTCGGCACCTGGTCTGTCCCAAGACCTGGCTGTGAGGAACGGCCAGCAGAGCGCAGCCCACCGCGCCTGGGCAGGTACCTCCCTGGTGTGTCACAACAGGAGATGGAGCTCGGACTACTGATGCCCCCTTCTCTCTCCGTCGCTCACTCATCTTGTCATTGTCCCCAGCTGTGGGAGCCACAGCTGTCTGAGAGGTTTCCCGCGCACCCTCTTTCTCAGGCCAATCTTCCTTGCCAACGCAGACCATCAACATGGGCAGCGCTGGTCAGCGGCTGCACTAAGGCGATGCAGTGCCCACTCATTCCAGGGGGGTGTGGATGGGGCTCCTTGGCTTTGAGAAAGCCAAACCACGGGGCCTGGCAGATATCTAAGGCCTCCACTTCATGACGAAACGGGGTGTAGCTTTGCAGAAGCAGCTTAAGGTAGACGCGACCTGTGCCAGCCCCAATGTGCCACAGAGCAGGAGTGGGCATCGCTGCATGTCAGGCACAGACGAAGGACCAGTGTCCTTGAATGTGGAGGGAATGTGGAGAGGGAGAGGCTCTTCAGAGAGCCGAGTGCAGTGACTCGCTGAGGGCTCGCCTCAGAATTTGATTACTTGGACACGTAGCTTGGGCTCCGGTCCATGTGTTCGTTTCAAGAGGCACATGTTCCGGGTTTAGGTATTTCCATAACCCATCCCTGGACAGTAAAGCTCTACTCCTTAGTCTTTCACAATTGCCAGGTGGAAAAGTCTTCAGTCCGTGAGCGCATCAGTTCCTCAGGTGCTGAAGGGAGAGTTTCCAAGAACACTCCTCTGTATTCAATGACAAACCGACCAGTACATGTTTATGGAGCGCCTTCACCATGCCAAGCGTGGCAACAAAAACATTCGGTCTAGGGAGATGGCAGGTAAAGGAGCTGCCAGAAACATGACTGAGGGGAATGGAAGTCTGCAGCCATGAGGTTGATTGGAAAGGGAAGAATGTTATCTGTGACCTAATTAACTTAACCGCAGCCTTAATCAGGTTAAGGGAGTGTCCACATTTTAATGGCTCAAAGTATTTCAGTTCCTATCAGAATCTTCTAGGAGGAAGAAATGAGGGCTTAGCACACCTCTAAAGTGGTGAGAAAGAATAGCCTTATTTGACCCGAAAACAAAGAAACAAGGAAGGCGATGAAAATTATTTACTATTAATTGTGTCTGTTTGATTCTCTCATGTTGCAAAAGCAGGTCTGCAAAGGTCGTTTCAACTCACGAGGCTTCTTGTTATTAATGCGTGTATTACTGAAGCCATTCTCAGAATTAAATACATTCCAGAGTTTATAAATAGTGCAATTTCTGGGCTACATTGACAGTCTTCTGTCACTTACGTGAATGCCTGCAGAAAGGAACCTATTCCCCAAGTACTCAGCCTAGTCTGTCAGAGAGGCGAAGGCTCTGGAGACTCACAGACACCTGGAAGCTGCGGGGGCCAGAGAACCCGGGGTTTCCCTCGCGGGGAGGCATTATGGATCAGCCTCTAGATTGATGCACAAACCCCCAGGCCAGAGACTTCCCACTGAAAGCACCTTCAGCTTCCTAAGCAGAGAGAGCAGTGACTATGCAGCCCAAGAGAACTTGGGCGGGTCCTAAAGGCAGTTTGAAGCCCAAGTTCATCCTCTGGGCTGTTCAAATCACTGCCCCATCCTGTAACTCTCCCCACTTCCTGCAGGGATCCCCAGAATTTTTTTAGGTTTTTAGACCATTGAATAAGGTTGCCATCTCTGCTATTCCTCAAGCAGCAGTTTTTCACACGTACTTTAAAAAGGTGACCTTTGCTCATTTCCCTAAACATGTTCCATCCGGTTCCCCCTTTAGTTTTGCCCTTGTTGAGACTTCATTGTTCTGGTATGTCTTCCTATAGGATATTATTGTCACTTACTTTGCAGAAGCGTAATTGAAAGTCAGCCTCTAAATGCCAGCACCGCTCATGTTTTCATGGAATGTATTTTCACACCAAACTGCTGTTTTCCTTCTAACACTGCTGCTAGAAGATGTGCTTTTCCAAAGCAGGTGGTTAATTTCCACCAAACGTGACCTTAAACCATGGATGTCATTCAGGGAATAAGTAAACGACTCATTTGTTTACGTGCACCAGCAACACTTAAGAGCTGTATATTTTGAGGGGGCAGTTACGCAGTCACACCACAGATCAGAGTTCCCATCACTTCACATCACTGACCTCGTTTTGGCTGACGACACCTCTCCGTCTCAGCGCTGAAGATATTGTGACCCGGGGTCCCCCTCTGGCCCTGCAAAGAATGCATTATTTAAAACCTGGAAAATATTCATCTGGAGAAATATTTTCCCATACTCCTTTGAGGCAATGGGCATGTTCTACAAACTAATTTAAATAAAACTTTCCCTCTTAGTGATGAGTAGTAACTAGAATGTCTCTGTCTCTTTTTCCAACCTTGTGCTAGCAGAACATGGATCTGTGTCTCGTCCTCTGACGTGGTCGCTGAGTGTATACAAGGGAATAGTACTCAGCTATGAAGAGGGAATCCTATCATACCCCTGGATGAAGCTGGAGGGGATATGCTAATGAAGGGAAAAGAGAGCTACAGGAGGAGGAGTGCACTAGAGAAACCAAAGGAACAAACAAAACCAAAACAAAGCTAACTCTAACTCTCAACTCCAGATCTCTAGAAATGAGGTAGAGTTGAGGCTACCTCAGAGTTGGGTGGGTAGGGTAGAGAGACAAGGGGTTAAGAGGACCCAGTGGTTTATGGTGAAAAGATAAGGATGCTCAGATGCTGGGGGTGGACTGGTGACACAGCTGAGGAAGTATGAACTTGTTCTCCTGAATCACCTAGAGTGTTGTAAACCAACGTTACCTCACTACAAACTGAACATTGCAAACACACAGGTTAGTGTGTGTAACAATAATGCACACACACAGCATTGTTTGAGAAAAGCCAGCAGCATGAGGCTATAAATGACAAATCTGGGTTCTGCTCCTGACAACGGAATGACCTTGGTCAAGTCACCTCCACTCAGCCTCAGTTACCTCATGAGGACAATAATGATCATGAGCATCATCCTTACATCATGGTTGTCACTAGGATCAAATCAGATAGTGCTTATGAAGACATCCTCTAAGCTAAAAAGCATGGCAAACATGAGTGCCGTAATTACAGGTTTTCCAAACACTTGATGTCTGATGTGACAGTATCCTTATTCCTCAGTCTGATGCCTGGTAGCTGATAGAGGACCAGCCACACTCACCCCTTCACCTTGAATAATGAAGTCTTCCAAAAGAAATCCTACCTTACTCTTAGGACTCTAGGTGCTGCAAATCTCTCGCATACACTTTCAGGGCTTCCCTACAAATACCCTATGCTCTCTTCACCATATTCCCCCAGATGCCAAACCCCCCACTGTCGGCCATCTTGTCTGTCTTCTGTTTGTTTTACAGCCTGGGCAGCTTTTCACTATTTCAGGAAATATCCAAGCATATAATCAGCAGAGTGGCAGTAAATTGGAACGCTCTGCTACAGCTGGGGTTTCATCCCCTCCCCTCCCCTCCCCTCCCCGAGGCCGTACAAGGTCATTGCGGTTCCCCCCTCACCAAGAAAGGAGAGTCCAGTCGTGAGTGCATTTTCGGTGGTGCTAGAAAGGGAGGCAGATTCCCCACAAGTAAAAGGGCTCACAGTTATGTCTCGCTCTTGGCCACCTGCATGGCCTAATAGGTAGAGACACAGCGGTAGACAGTGAGAGGGGCTGGCATGAGGACTGTGCTCCCTCGTGCCCCTGAAAGATGGCAGAAAACTCTGGTTCCAGCTGCAGTCAAGACGGTGTGTTTTCTTAGGGGCCTTATTCCAAGGTCATTGCATGACGAGCTCCTGACACAGCATCTGACATGCAGACAGCAGCCTGTGCCCATAGCAGGAATACAGAAGGCAGAGAGCAGCAAAATCCCTGCTCCTCAATCTAGGGCCTTGGCAACCTGGGACAAGAAGTTGCTGCTAATGGTTTGTTGGCTGACGAACACATTATACAAAAGGTCAGAAATAGCTGTCCCTGAGACGAAGAAAAACCCTAGCACTTCCCGATGCCTTCAGCTGTGTATACACAAACATTAAGGAAAACGACAGAAAGGAGCTTCCAGGCTGAGGGAAAAACACTCCATTCGTTAAGCCCTGGGAAGAGGACAGAATGTTCCTCTTCCCTGAGTGAACAGGGGGAGGGGGGGAGAGATGGGGACGAGAGGGGAGGGGAGAGGGGCGATGGCATCACTGAAACTAACTCCTTAGAAAGTGCACCCCGCCTCAATGTACATACCACCTTGTGGACTTTTGCCTCCACTGCCTCGTAGTGGGGCGCCCAGGCTGGGGGTAGCAGGGAGGCTTCAATGAGGGAGCTAAGGCTTAGGAAAGAAGGACTCTAGTGGCTGTGTGAGCTGGTCACAGTCACGCAGGAGGAAGCAGGGGACACCGGCTGAAGGGAATCAGGTGAAGAGGGGGCTGTGCTAGCCCAGGCAGCAGAGGTAGTATCCTGCATGAGAACTCTGGTGACCAGTTAAGCGCTGTTGATGTGTGACGTCCTGCCAAGACCAAAAGCAGCCTCTCTCTGCTCTCTTGGGTTCCTCTTCCTCTCCCTCCTCCCTTCCAAGACCCTGTTACTCTCCTCGCCCCCCCAAACCCCCACCAAGGAGAACTGCATCTGGGAGAAAGGAGCAGTGGACCCGTACACCAAGAAGGGGAGAGAGGACAGTGGCAATAAGCGGGGAGGGGGTGAGTCCACCTGCTTGCTCTTACCCCTGAAGAGGCAGGTTCACCACGGGAGCTTGGACATGGCAATGACTCTGAGGTAGATGGAGGAACAGGAGCAGCAGGCATGTGGGAGGAGGCTCTCAGGCATAGCAGCCGGTGAGTCCGACCTCCCATTAGCACGCTCAGAGACACAGCTAGGCAATGATTCTCAAGTCTCCTTCGGCTGCTAAGCTGCGCCCCTCGCCAGACCAGAGGATGTGAGCCCACAATCAAAGGCCTCTCCCATCTCCTTTTTCTTGAAAAGAAAAGCTTTATTCAAAGCCACCCTTCCTAACAGCGAGGTGCCATGCCCCCTAAAACCATCAGCTCCTGGTCCTGGCTTCATGTCACTCTGGTCCCCAGGGACCAGTGGAGATTGATTCTGTAGAAAACCCACCAATCACTGCAGGTGAATAGAACAATTAGCACTTACTGGCACCTCGGTGCAGTAATTCACTCTAGCAACCGCTGCGATGCTATGGTCTTCACACTTCTGTCGCCCATCCGTCACAGGTGTTTGCCCTGCGAGCTGCGGGTGGACTTACTGGCCACCTTCTGGCTGTCCGGAGTGGTGGCTCGGGCTCTAGTTAAGCCTCCAGGTCGCATTTTGGCTAACGGCTGCTTTGCTGAGCAGGCTACTGGAAAGAAGCCACTCCCAGCTTCGGAGAGCTTCTGTCTCCATTACCCAGAGTGCTCCGTACAGGTTGGCCAGGTGGAGCTTCACTTCCATGGACGAACGGAGGGAGGGAAAGGACTCAGTAAGCTCTCGAGGCACCACAGCGAGCAGCCGAGCTGGACTCAGGCCCTGGGGCTTCTTTCTATTCTGTTCCTCAGGCTGCCGGAGGTAGTCCTGACAGGGTGACTGTCAGTGCTGCCGTTAGGTCTTATGCCACGCTCCTTCTTCTCTGCCAGGCTGCCTTCCAGGTGTGAGGGAAGGCAGAGGCCTGAGGGGGGATCGCGGGAAAGACATGGCAAGCAGAGCAGAGTGCAGGAAAGCATGGCCACTCAGATGTGTGGGGAGGAGCTGGTAAGTAGGAAGCTTGCGCTTAAGGGGACTGGGCCGCATGTATCGACTTAGGCACATGGACAGTCAGGTGGAAATGACTGTCGTTGCCGTGGAGGAGATCCCTGAGGAATAGCATTAGCGTCTTTCTGGACCGTCACATCACTTATGAACTTCCTCACCACCCTCACCAAGCCTTTCAGGTGTAGCTTTCAAGTAACATAAAATCACTGAGGCTATTTCATAGAGAAGACATTTTGTGGTTGAAATGTTTGTAGCGTAAGGAAACCTGATAGAGTGGAGACAGCGGGCATGCGGGAAACAGCCCGCCTACTGGAAGGTGTCGGTGCCTTTTATCCGGTCTTGCAGGTTAACATTAGTTCTGTTTTCAATCTAAGAAAACTAGGGCGCAGAGATCTCTACATCAACGGAGAGGAACTGTGTCCCTGAAACTCAGGCACTGTTGTAAACTAACGTTACCCCAACTTAAAAACAGAAAACAAAACCAACAAACAAAAAAGAACAAGAAAACTAGGGAACACAAAGGGAAAGTAAATGATCACAAAACTCGTGGGTCACACGAGTGGGAACTAAAGCAGGTAATTTGCCCACAGAGCCTGGACCCTTAATAACTATAAAGAGGATTCTCCAAACACCGCCATCTGTTGAAGGGCGATGAGCACGGCTCATGTGAATAGCATCATTCTTGGCTACTTGGAGAGTAAATGGAATCCTGAGTTCCTTCCCTTGCATCCTAGTCTGGTCATTCACTCCATAGGCTGCAACACCAGCCGTTGGAAACCCCAATACAGAACACAGGGCATGGCAGTTAGGAAGAGATCCTCTCGGAGGAAATCTAGTGACTGAGCTTCACTGTGCAGCAAATACTAGTGCTGTGCCATAGAGAGAAGGCATTGGGTGCCTGGTCCTGATTCCAGCAGATACTCGACTCAGTTCAACACTGTCCTCCCAGACACAGCATCAGTGGCCCTAGGTTAAAGGTTCACTCAAGAGTGTCGCTGCCTCTGCTCCTCTTGATGCCAGTAGCTCCCGAAGACTGGCTATGTAAACCAGAGAGTCCCACCACCCCCTCGCTGGGCTTGACGAATTTGCTAGAATGACTCAACAAGTGACTCCAAGAAACCCTTTACTTACCTCATCGGTGGCTTATCCTAAAAGGATCTAACCTAGGAACAGCCAGATGCAAGAGTTGCCAGCAGCACTGTGGGGGAAAGGAGACGTGCCCTCTCCAGGGGTGCCAGCGGCCTGTCCCTCTCTGCATGCCCGTCTTTCGCCAACCAGAAGCCCTCCAAACCCTGTCCTTGCAGGGGTTTCCGAAGGCTTCGTTACAAGGGCGTAATTGATCGAATCATCGGGCATGGGTGATGGGTTTGACCGCTAGCCCCCCTACTGTACAGGGAGGGGGAAGAACTGCTAGTTCTGACTAGGCTGGTTCCCCTGGCAACTGGCTCACCCTTAGGCACTTTCCAACAGTCACCTCATCCACCTAACAAGAGACACTGTTTTACTCCCACCGCCTAGGAAATTCTACCCATCTTAGATGCTCTGGGCTAGAAAGGAAAAAGTAGTCCAAAGACCTGTTTCTTCTTCTAAATCACAAAATCACAAAGTCATAATATCTCTAACGATCCGGTGTCCCTGTGTGACACTTAGGTAGGAAGCTTAGTTTCAGAGCAGTTTTTGGCTCTGGTAGAACTCCCTGGAGAAGGATAAATGGCACGGAGACCCCATCACAGGCTGATTCTGTTCACACACTGGCACGGCGCACAGGCTCGGTATACAGGTGATTTTAATGGGAAGAGAGCAGTGAGAGACAATCACCTGGACAACCCCATGCTTCTGCTTGACTTACCTTGGGGATGTTTGCTGCAGAACCCCAAGATATCTAGAAATGAGGTTCATAAAACATCACTTGGCAGTCTTGATAAATCATAGAAAAGAACAGTTGCAATTGTATTTGCCCTAGAAGAAAGAGAAACAAATAAATACAATATTTGATTCTGAAACATTAAATATTGCTCCACGGTTTCATAAAAGAACCTTGAGCAGGCACAAAATTACGAACTATAAAATTAGACTCCTCAATCCTCGGAGCAAATGGAATTTTCGTCCATAAGTGTGGCAGTGCTGGGCCATAATGACTGTTATTAGTTTCATCTTTATACTACAGAATATTTCACTTGCACTAGTTATTAGGTCTTAGCAATGCATTCTGTCTCCATAGCGCCTTTTAACTCCATGTGATATTTATTTTACAGCCATCATTGTGATATGACCGTGACAGGTGGTACTTCTGGAAACATGGTAAGCATGTTTGCCATCTGAGTCTAGTGACGGATTTATTCAGAGGTCCTTTTGTGAACTTCAATTCGTATGAGTTCCTAGAGTATCAGATTTGCTTCACTGCAAAGAGAGTAAGAATGCCCACCCCGGTTTAAATCGCTACTCAAACCAGCAAAACCCTCCTCTGAAATGTGTAAAGACCCCAGGAAGCCTTGCTCAATGCATATTTTCATCCACGCATTGTAGTTCTTCTAAGGTTTACAGCGTTCCCCACACCCTGAATTCCTGCGCTCTCTGGATCCTGGGAAAGTCACACTGAGACAGGAGGGGCTGTGGCAGGGACAAAGCAGACAAGACTCAAGGAGAAAGCCTTGCAGAAATGCCATTCGGTGTTGTTATTGCTGGGGAACAGAGGATAAGACCCCGAGGACTCTAGACTCAGACACCTGCTACCATACATTTCTTTGCCCCATTGTTTTTGGTTTTGTTTTTTTCCCCTTTATCGTGTCCGAGCTATCTTCCACAGCTTATCAAGTGGCTGCCTGCTATGTGAAGAAAAGGGAGTCACAGGCCTAGAAGACTCACAAGACCTTGAGACCAGAGCAGTTCCCACTGCAGCTGTGGGTGCACAGTCCCCCTGAGATATTCCCTCTGGAGAGGGTTACGAGCCCCACGTGTCCCCAGGCTGACGCAGATTCATGCCCGCAATGAGCAACAGAAAATGGACTGTAGCCAAGTCCATGCTCCTTGCTTTCTCAGTCACTAGTGTCGAATTCCTTTGTTCTCAAAGGGTAGCACTAAAGCCTCGGAGAACCCGGACCCGAGCAACTCAGTGAGTGTCTCATGCCCAGAGAGGTCTCCCCAGAGCGCTCATGAATGGCTCTTTCCCTGAGCAGTAAACACCGACTGCCTCCACGCCATCTGAGGAACCCTATTTTCAGTCTTGCCCCAGGGGGTCTCAAGAGCCCTTTCCAGGCCAGGAGTGCAGCACTGAGTTCATCCTGCTAGCGCCCAGAGAGTAGAACAGTGCCTGTTGGCCTGTGTTGTTGGGAGGAGAGGTGGGGTCAGGCGGAGGCTCTCCAGCCTCCCTGAGCCTCTGCTATCTGGCTCCATACAGTGGGGCTAGTGCTAGTATTTGATGAAGGACAATGAGTTTAAAGCAGAGTGAGAGGAATGATGCAATCATTTAGACAGCCTAGTGTTCACCAGCTTATCTAGTTATCCACTTACCATTGACTGAGCGCATTCTCTGTGCCAGGCCAACTGGCAACAAAAACCTGTCCCCGCTCATGAGACAAAAAAAGTAAGCTAGCAAGATGCATTACATCAGTACAGAGAAGATGGTAGATGGTGGTTAAATGCCATGGAGGAAAGCAAGGCAGGAAAGGAGGGTGGGGAGGGTATGCACTGTGGCCAGGAAAGACTCACTGATAATATGGCTCTTGATTGGTGCCCCCAGGGTCTGAGGAGTGAGCTTCTCCCTGACTGGAATCACCACCCAAGCAGAGGAACAGGCAGCGAGGCACTGTCCTTCCATTTTCACGGAATCAGTGACAGCTCAGCCGGTTGGCAGCAAAAGTCACCACAGACAATGCTTCAGCATTTGCTTGTGGTCGTATTCCAGTAAAACTTTATTTAAAGACACTGAAATTTGAATTTTGTATAATGTTTGTGTCATGAAATCTCTTTATTTGTGGTATATTAACATATGTAAAAAATACGCTAGCAAAAAATCTTATTTCACGGTCACACAGAAAATAGGCATTTTATAAGGTCTCCCTGGCTGCTGTGTAGAAGGTGGAGTAGCAGTTGCTGCAGGAAAATGATTATACTAACATAGACAAAAGGTAGTGATGGCTTGTCTCAGGATAGTGTGGTGGAGGGAGTGAGAAGTGGCCAGGCAGTGGAGATATTTGGACATCTACTTCAATATTTTCAACTTTTCCATCTGTTTTTATGAGAAGGACTAGCCTAAACTTATACTTCTCTACATTACTCTTCACATGCTTTGTATCATGGTTCTACTAAGCCTAATGAACAGAATGGGGGTGTGTGTGGCTGCTATCTTTATCTTTGCATTAACTACAACATTTTGTAAATATTAGATGTATGTCTTCCTTGAGTGATTTCTAAAAATTCATCATAAAACCATCTGGAAGTGATGTTTTCCTTGTGGACAGATTTTTAGTTATAGAGTCCATTTCTTTGATGCCTTTGAGACAAATCGAGTTTTCTATTTCTCTGCAGTCAAGTTGATGCTTCCTTTTTTCTAGGAATTTGTCCATTTACCATACATTTTCAAATATTAAAAATCTTTATAATATTCTCTTATTCTTTAAATTTCTACTGTATCTGTCATTTTCTCTCCTGTTTCATCCCCATCCTGTTTTATTTGTACTTTTCCCCTCTTGGTCAATTTTGTAAGTTTTATCCATTTTTGTTGTCTCTCACACACACACACACACAAAAAAAAAACAACTTCTGTCTATCTAGGTTTTGACTTAATACATTTCTGCTTTAACATTAATATTTCCTTCTATTTTCTTGGGGTTTATGCGGTCTTTTTTCTATCTTCTTGTTTGGGACTCTCAGCTGATATATTTTAATCTTATTCCTTTTAGAGCTTCAAGATACACGTCCTTGTATAAGGTACTTGAACTCTGTTCAGTGAGTTTTGGTGTGTAATATTTTCTTAATTGTCCATAAGCAATTTCCAATTAACATTGCAATTTCTTCTCTGACTCATGAACTGTTTAATAATGTCTTTTAGGTATTCCAATCTTATGATGTTTAATTAGTCCCCTACTTTTTTTACTGATAGAAGATCACTTTGAAAGTTTTAAATCTAACTGCATAGACCTTTTCATCACTAATAACTGAACCATTTCTAAAAATCTCATTTTCTGGCATGACACTCTTTGACCAACCCTTGCTTTGCAGCTTACTTATGCTATGTCTAGTCCAACAATTTGTGACCATTTCCCACCTCCTATACAGAAAACTTGACATACCTGGTTATTCAAAGTCAAGAACAAGACAATCAGGTTCAGTAAAACAGAGCAAGATCTTTATGGTGAGACCTATGGAGACAGGCGGAACTTTCTCTCTGGGTTTGAGGAGAGGTGATGTGACAGGGGCACTTATGTTATAGATGGTGAGCAAGCCAAGCACATGCTTTCCCATTGCTTTCCTGCTTACTGGCTGCATGTTTTATGATAACATGAAGTCTCTACCATTCTTCATACGACAATGAACTACAGGCAACTTTAGGTTACCCCGGTCACTCTTTTAACCAAAGACCTAACTGGGACCACTTAGCTCACAGTTTCTAGTATCAGCATTCCCTAACCTGTGAAAGAACATGGCTGGGTACAGATTACACTCTTCTAACCCTGGAGGGCTACATGGCCACATCAAGACCTCTAGTACATTTTCCTCACCACTTTGCAAACTGTCACCCTGACATCATCCCTTCTCTTCTTAGCTATTATGGTTTCTACAGTCCAGCACTGTCATTCCACCTGCATTCGTCTTTTTTCTGCTGAAATTATATTGGTTCTGAAGTTTCATGTGTTCAGCATGGATTCCACATCTGTGCACACTATACCATGATAGTCACAAGTACAAGGTTCATCTTTGGTTCTTGTCCTTATCTCTCCTGACAAAATTTGAGTACTGCTCAAATAAACATCTCTGAGTTTTGTGTTATGCAACTAAATATAACAAGTAGTAGTAGTAGTAGTAGTAGTGGTAGTAGTAGTAGTAGTAGTAGTAGTAGTGGAACATAGAAGAGTCATTGACTCTTTTTAAAGGACATTTAGGGTAGCAAATATCAAATGGATACTCACCATTGTTCAAGAATTTTACTTTATTCCCTTATATATATTCCTTTATATATAATATATACTACATATATATTATATATACTACATATATATTATATACAATACATACATATTCCTTTACTATATATCCCTAAATTCATTTTCCCTTATGAACTCTACTCTCCCTACCTCATGGGATTTATCCTACTTCCTAAAGAAAAGGACATATCCTCTTATCTATGTAGGAACTTTTCTCATGCAAATCACCCAAGTGCCCTGCATATTTTTCTATACAGTGGATCCTTAGATAATGCTGTTTTGTTTAACACTGACTCACTGTAACATTGATGAGAAAGAATAATCCCAACTAATGCTGGATGAAACATTATTTGAGGACCTAGTTTCCATATACAGTTTCACTTAAAGTCATACTTTCCATGAATGTACTGTATACCAGATAATACCCTTCAGTATGCAGCAGAATTCTATGTTAAAAAGCAAGAATTCCCTTGTCCCCTTCCCTTATCAGCTTCTATCCTATTTCTCCTTCTAAAATGAAACTCCTTAAAAGTATCCATGCTCACTTCTCATCTTCCTCCCTCCTCCTCAAACATTTGACTTATATGGTACAAATCTCTGAGAAATCTTTTACTTAAGCTTTTCTCACCACAATGGGGAATAAGTGGACTTATTAAAAAAAAACCTGTATAAAGAATACATCTATACCTTTATGTATAACATGTCATTTCAGTATAGAACAATCTATTTCACTGACTTTAATTGATTAACATTTATTTCAAATATGCAGAGTAAAATATATTAGCAGCAAAAAAAAATGAGTGTACAATGGTAAAAACTAAAAAATCTCTAGTGACCTGTGTCACTAGACCTGTGTCACTAGACCTGTGTCACCTCCTAATCCATTAATACATCTTCATAGAGGTTACCAGTTTTAAAAATGATTGTGGTTTTGATTACTACAGTTAATAAAATTGTAGAATATACTTAAAAGTTGTAACAAATTTTGAAATTTTATAACTTTGTATGATGACTGAATGCAGCTGGACTTAAATGTGGTGATCATCTTGCTGTATATGCCAATGTGAAATTATGTTGTGCACCTGAAACTAATATAATGCTAGCTGTCAATTATACCTCAATAAAAATGAGTATGGTTTATTGCTTATGTTCATACTTTTGCTATAGCATAGAGTTTCTTCAAGGCTAGAATTTGTGTTAATATATAACACAAACACCTCTAATGATTTCTATGTCATCCACAAGTATTTATTCTCCTCAGAAGCATACCAGCGCTCAAATTTTTACTATTAGTAAAGAACCAGAAAACATCATACAGCAAGCTCAAAATAGCACTATTCCAAAAGTGGTTTGCAGAGTCTATTGAACCCTTCCATTCAAATGAAGCCTTTTAAACAAAAGATTGGTATTTCCAGTTCTCAAAACTGACTACAAACTTAGGGTCATCAAGATTATGTGGTACTGATTGGAGGTTTCAACACATAGATCAACAGAATAGAATTAAGAACCCACAAATAAGCACATGCAGCAGTGAGCAGTTGATTTTCCACAAGAGTGCCACGGCCATTCAATGGGGAAAGAATCATCTCCAACAAGTGATGACGGAAGAGCTGGGATTTCACATGCAAAAGAATGAGTCCGAATCTTTAGCTAACAATTTACACAAATATTAACTCAAAAATCCATCACAGACCTAACTGGAAGTATTTAAACTCTTCAAGGGGGATAGAGAGAGAAATCCTTGTTACCCTGAGTTAGGCAGAGTTCTTATCTACACCACCAAAGGTACAATCCACAAGGTATTTTTTAACTTGATAAATTAAAATTTTCTACTTCTGCAAAGATAATTTTAAGAGAATGAAAAAGAAAAATGAACTCACCAAAAAATCAAGACATTTGTATTTTAAAATGCATCATTAAAGAAGTGGAAAGACAAATCACAGACTGGGAGAAAATATTTGCAAATCATATATTGGATAGGAATTTGGTATCTGAATATATACAGATCTATTTCAAGTAACAATAAAAAGATAAATAGCCCAATTAAATAATGGGTAAAGAATCTCACTACAACTTTATCTAACAAAATACACAAATGGCCAATAAGAATATAAAAAACACTCAACATAAGGGTCATTGGGGAAATAGAAATCAAAACTTTATGAGACACCATTTTATACCCACTGGAATGGCCTTAATAATAAATAGATTTTAAAGTCCTCTTCCTTCCTGTTCTTTCCTTCCCTCTTAACGAGAAGGAGGAGAAATCGAAGGCCTCATCCATCGCTGGTGGGAATGTAAAATGGTGTCAACATTTTGAAATGCAACTCATCAATTTTTGAAAATGTTCACCATAAATATCACAATCAGGCAATGCCATGCTCGGTATCTCCCCAAGAGAAATGAAAACAAATGTCTACACAAAGACTTGCATGTGAATATTCATAGTAGGATTATCCCAAAAGACCAAGAAATGGGGTCACTGCACATGTGTGGCATCTGGACCATCATTGCAGTGGATAGAGTGTATGTGGTGTCTCTGTACGCTGGGATGCTCTTTGGGAGTAAAAACAGAATGAATGTAGCAGTTGCAGCATGCACAAACCCTGTGAACACTCAGCGAAAGAAACCAGGCAGAAAGTCACTTATATATGATCCTATGTTTGTATTCAACACTCAGGACACACAAGCCCATGAAGTCAGAAAGGAGAGTGTGCTGCTTGTGTTTGCCAGGGCGGGGGGAGAGGGGGTGCAAGTGGGCATGGGCTTCTTCCTGGGGTGAGGAGAAAGTTCTGGATGAGACTTCAGGGATGGCTGCACAAGGCCGTAGATTGACAATAAAAGCACATGGAATATACACTGACAGTGGCTGAATGTGGGTTAAAGCGCATGTCTTCACACATGTTTTAACGTGGAGTCTTTGGTGGGTGTTAGAGGATGTGCCTTTTGCATGAGCCCGCGTCTGCAGAAAACGCACATGCACCTGCTTTAGCAGAATGGCTGTGCATCATCAAACCCACCCTATGGGGGGGGGGATTACACTATTGCACTTCCCCCTCCATCATCCTGACCTTACAGAGGTCACAGACGCCTTGTGGCCCTGCCTCCAGCCTCTCCTCCCTTCTACTCCTTGGAAGAGAAGGGACTTACCTGCTTGGCGGCAACTGGCAAAGCTTCATGGTTGCCCCAGCTGCTCGCCCTGTCTGCAGGCCGCTATTCGCAGGCAGCCGCCGCCGCTCCCTGCACCCTGGCAGACTGTGTGGTGCTAGGGACGCTATCTGGGTCTAGTTCTGCCCCTTTGTGGGGGAGGCCTGCGTGTGTCCGCCGGCGGCTACAAGGTCTGTCCCCAGGGGAGAGGATAAAACTAGAGGAGGAAGGAAGAGGAAGCTTCACGTAGACCTCGGCATCTGTTCTTGAATCACTTTCCCCACAGTGTCGTGGCTGGGTTGCTCCCGACTCTCCTCGGTCTCCCTGCCCATTGATTCACACTGAGGAAGAAGCTGCTTCCTCCCGTCCCAAGGAAACAGGCCAACGGGTTCTCAGGACAATGGCTTGGTTTATGGCAGGTAAGTTGGTTCCTGGCTGCGACGTCCCTGGCTCTTGAGCAGAAACGCCTCTCTGCTGATGCGGGATGCCCACATCCCTAAACACTCTCAAAGAATCCCTGGGCATGGGCGTTATGTGCAGGAGATCCTTGCTCCCTTTAACACACACACGCCGGTTTCAGCCCCTCCTCCGTGCGCGGCCTTACTCCGAGCACCTGTTACTCCGAGCACCTGGCACGCACACTGGCTCGCTTGGTCCATGATGAGGCCAGTGTTTGCCTAATGCCAAAGGGTTCACACAGTGACAGAGTCAAGACTCAAACCCAGGCTGCTACGCTCAGCGCACAGGCTCCTACCCCCCGACCCACGGTCCTAGTCCCTCCCCTCCTATGACAAAGACCAGACTCAAGCCGGCAAGAGTACCGCTGTAAGGACCTCCCCTTGAGGCCGGGCATGGTGGCGCATGCCTGTAAGCGGCAGCCTAGGAAGCCGCGGCCAGGGCCAGGGGTCGCGGTTAGAGTCCTGCTTGGGGCAACACAGCGAGACCTAGTCCAAAAAAAATAGCTGGGCGTGGTGGCGCACGCCTGTCATCCCAGCTACCTGGGAGGCTGAGGCTGGGGATTGCTTGAGTCTGTGGTACCCCGGGCAACGTGAGCCTGAGGTTCCACGGGCAAAAATAGCGAGACCTATTCTCAAAAAAAGAAGGACCCCCCCCCCCGCTGAGAAAACACGTCCACAAACTCTCCGCTCTAACATCAGCTAGCGAGTGCTTCCTCCTTCGATTAAGCTCCACTCTCACCCAGGCTACTAACCTTCATTTCCATCCCTCCATCCTGCTGATTTGCCATGCCTCAGAGACCACGCACATTGTGTTCTCAGCAATGACACATTCTTTTTCAAGCTCTCCCATGGCGGGTATCTCCATCCCTTGAACCTCACTACCGTCACTGTTCTGTGCCCCAGCGCCCTGGTTCTTTCACAGCTATCCCACACAGAAATCGTATCTGCACTTGTCTGGTGTCTTGACTAATTTCTATTTCCTGTGTAGAATTTAAATCCATGATGGCAGAGTGTTTTGCTTATGTGGTCCACTGCATTGTGATCATGGTTCACTCAGTAGTCCTTCCACGCATATAATAAATCAACAGGATATGTACCTAGCTTGTGCCCAACAGAGCAAATACTCAATCAACACCTGTTGCAGGAATTGAACAAGGATGTTTGACGTACTCCCTAGCGCATAATAAATATTTATTATGAATTTTAAAATATTTCATGAATTAAAGGTACATGAGCACAGTCATCATTTCACAATGAATTGATACATCAGGGTAACCCAACAAGGTAAACAAAACCTCTTACAGGTGATATCTGTCCTGTGACCGTAAAGGCAGAGCTAGAAAGTGGGAGTGTCCCTCTGGGTACAGTGAAGATAATTAACCAGAAAAATTCAGGTCTGATATGTTCTCAACAATCGAAGGGTTCTAACCAAAGCCTAGACATACTTTCATGGCTGCACATTTGTTCCTTTCTAATTTGTTCATTATTGTGGCCCTGGCTATCATGCAGCGTCTGACAGAGTAGATTCTAAAGCAATGTTTGTTGAATGAATCCACCGATGCAAGAGTTAAGGGAAAAACTCTTCTATCTGGTCTCCTCTTTTTCAGTGTTATGAGACCATAGAGCAGTTGCTAGATTCTTGGCAACTATGAGTTAAAGCAACATAGTATATAATACAAATGTATATAACAAAAGCAAAGACATGATATATAACAACAACAAGAAAAAAGGTGCTCAAATATGTCTAGTTTAAAGTCAGCCAGGATTTTCTTTTCATTATCAATGTTGTCACCAAAAGATGGCGTTGCTCAAGGACCTAGGGGTACGTGGCTTTTACTGTGAATATTTTGCCTCTTTCCAGAGGCTGCCTTCTCATTCTGCTCATTCTTCCCTTCGCTGTGCAGAAGCTTTCAACTTGAGGTTTGCCCCTGTTGTTTGTGTTTCCAGTGTCCTATCCAAAAAATTATTGCCAAGACCTAAGCATGGATAGAGTGTATGTGGTGTCTCCGTACACTGGGGTGCTCTTTGGGAGTCAAAAAAGAATGAATGTAGCAGTTGCAGCATGAACAAACCCTGTGAACACTCAGCGAAAGAAACCAGGCAGAAAGTCACTTTTATATGATCCGATTTTTGTACTCAACAGCCAGGATAGATAAGTCCATGAACACAGAGAGTGTGCTGTTTGTGTTTGCCAGGGTGGGGGTGGGGGATGGGAGGGCAAATGCAAGTGGGCATGGGCTTCTTCCTGGGGTGAGGAGAATGTTCTGGATGAGACTACAGGGATGGCTGCACAAGGCAGTATTTTCTTCTAGAACTTTTTTCCTTTTATTTTCTTCTAGAAATTTTAGTGTTTCAGGCCTTCCGTTTAAGTCTTTAACCCACTGGGTTGTGACTTGTGCAGGGTATAAGATAATGGTCCAATTTCATTCTGTATGTGGCTACTCAGTTTCTCCAGCAGCATTTGCTGAGGAGAATGTTCTCCCTCATGTGTATTCTTAGTGGCCCTGCCAAAGACTAGCTGACATTAGACAGGTATGGGTTAATTTTTCTACTCTGTTGTACTGTTCCATCGATCTCCTTTTGTGCCAGTACCATGGTTTTTAATTACTGTAGACTTGTACTATATTTCAAAATCAAGAGGCATGATGTTCCAGCTTTGTTCTTTCTCGTGATTGCTTTAGTTATTCGGGATCTTTTGTGGTTTTGCATGAATTTAATTTTTTTTTCTGATTTGCTAAGAAACACCATTTATATTTTGACAGGAACTGCACAGAATTTGTGACTCACTGTGGGCACTAGGAACAATTTAGAAATATTCTTTCAGTCTATTATTATGTGGTGTCTTTCAATTTCACATGTCTTCTTTAATGACTTTCATTAATATTTTGTAGCTTTCAGTACATATGACTTTCATCTCCTTGGTTACATTAGTCCTATGTTGTTGTTTGTTTTTATGTTATTGTAAAAGAGATTGTTTTCTTAATTTCCTTTTTTGAATACTTAATTATTAGTATATGGAAAGAGATTGATTTATTTCATTCTGAATGCTTCAATTTGAATTTTTTGAATGGTTCTAAGAGTTTCTAACTGGAGTCTCTATGACTTTCTATACATAAGATCATGTCCTCTGTAAACAGTTGATTTTCTTTTCTGATAGTGATGTCTTTTTATTGCCTGAAAATTCTGGCTAAAGCTTCCAGCACTTTGTTCAGTAGAAATAGAGAAAGTGGGTATCCTGGTTTTTTTCAATGGAATATTAGTTTTAATAGAGGAAACACAGAAATTCTATGATATGGAGAACACAAATGAACCTGGAAGATATTATACTAAATTGGCCCATTACAGCAGGACAAATAGTACATGATTCCCCCAATATTTTGGTGTCTAAAATAGTGAAACTCAAAAAAAAGTGTATAGAATGGTGGTTGTTGTCATGGTCTGGGGTTGGGGGGAACAAAAATGGGACGTTACTAATGAGTTGGCATTCATTTCTAATGACAAAATTCTAGAACATTACTTATAAACATTGTGCCAACGAAAAACAAGATTGCATCTGAGACTTCAAAATGTCTTAAGAGGGTCATGTGGGTATCTTTGCTGCTTAACAAAATATCTGGAACAAAGAAAAAAGAGGAAAAGGTTTCGATCCCTTTGCCCACAGCTCAGACCTGAATTTCCAGTCTTGTCTTAGTTGAAAAGTCCCACCTAGAACAGAGCTAATCAATGTCCAGCCATGGAAGGATAAAAACAGTGCTAGGACACAGGGGAGTGGCACCAAGGCCTCACCAATCCTAGACCCTTTTAGCTTCAACATCTTCATGATGAGATGAGGAGGAAGTCAGGAAGAGGTAGAATTCTACTCGAATCGAATCACCTGCTGTTGTCTCCTCCCCAACGCCTTCCTTGGGCTTAACTGATAACTGGCTCCACCTGTATTTCTGGGCCCTTGGAAGGTCGACTGTGTTCTGTTGCTGACACAATGCTCACTGCCTCCAGTGTTGTGTGTGACATCAACAGCAAACACCTGCTGACTGCTGTTGCGACTGTCACTCACGCCACTGGGCTGCGCAGAGCTCCTGGGACCTGCAGATGCCATGTCTCTCTACTTCCCGTACCCTCTCCACAGACTGCACACCCTCAAGCTCCTCGCACTCTAGACCACAGCACTGACCCCAGCCCACTTGCCCACTTCTCTCGGTCTGAGCTGCTGCTGATGTTCGTTGTGAGCGTCTCTGTGCAAGGACAAAGGTACGCTCTAGTAAGCAAGATGCCAGGAAGTCATTTGGAACACTTACAAGAAAAGATGCCCAATCTGAGTTCCCGGATCTTTGAACAGTGAGACAATCTAGTGGGCAGGGAAGGGCCTGATTGTGAAAAGATTCAAGCCTTTCAGAATTGCCCAGTGGGGGCTTTTCCACCGCGTGGGAGATATTTTCTTTAGAACCGATGCAATTCCTGCTAGACCTTGCAGAGGTGAGAACACACCAGGGGCAAAAGGAAAGTATCTCAAGACATTGATCCCAACTGTAAAACAGGTGTCTTCATTTTGAAGACTTTCATTTAAAAATAGTGATTGCCGCAACGTCCTGGGTAGTCTTACTTGGAGCCGCCTGATCTTAGAGAAACCAAATGTTTTTGTCTTTCTTAATTCTTTCAAGGTCATTCTTAAGCACTGGGATGCAAACCTATGTATGGAAACCTAGAAATATGTAAACCTATACTGTTACAAATTTAAAAAATAAAATAAAAAATAAAAAAAACAGTAATACTCTTATATGAGGGCTACGGGGAAAACAAACAAGAGACCAAAAGAATTTGAAATCTAGAGCAAGAGAGGGGGAGAGGGGAAACCAGGGCTGGGAGGGACATAAAAGATTGAGATGATGGTACAAGTGACATGACCCCTGGGGCTTACAACTATGTAAAAAACGATTACTTAACTAATCTAAATATATAAATTTTTTTCAAAAAAATAAAATTATAAAAATAATAACGAATGATCAAAATAATAAAGACATGAAAACAGCGATACTTGTTCACTGCCATATCCCGGACTCTCCATGCAGGCATTTAGAGTAAAGCAGTGGGATGTGCTGAAGCTGAAAGTCGGGCTATTGTTCCATCTTTGCGCAGCAACTTCTTGCATTGAATTAAATGCACATTTTCTTATCACTCCTACCTCATAGTCTCAGCATTAAGTGGTGTTTGCTAGCACCTTCCATTGTATTCTTCTGCTAATTTGGAGGTTACTCTTCCTTCAGTCGCAACACTAGAAGTATTTTCTCATGCCCACCACAGTCTATGATTTGGGTTTTAGCTCCTGCTCTTAGCCCGCTTTGACTTTCAATTAGTTCTTAATGGCTTTTGGCCTTGGCAATTTTGTTTTATTCCACTTTCGGAACATATTACTTTAACTTGGGCTGTTTCTAAAGATTACCTTGAGAGTCTTGACCTGAAAAAAGAGCACACGCCCAGCAGACTAATGATCCCGCTCAGGGCACCCACTATTAGTGTGTTAGCAGCGCTTTCTCAGGAGGTAGAAAAACTGTCCTATCAATGGCAAAGCAACGCCTCAGCCAACTGGAGCTGTTCACCTACACAGGTTTCTTCACCTCAGTGGAAAAATGCTTATCACACTCATTTCCATATATTCAATAAGTACAATTTGCCTATTGATATGATTTTTGCAAAAGAGCAATAGTCTTTTCATTAGGAAAGTTACGCATTCTTATTAGGAAGAATCTGGAAAGCTGAGAAAGGTCTAAAGGCAAAACCAAAAAAAAAAGTCATTCTTCCTTTTACCATTCCCCTTCCTCACAGTGTTTCTTACAGGCATTTGGAGAAACTTTTAAAAAATAATTTTCAAAATTAATGTCCATCCAACTCTCCATGTGCTGTTGCATGAGAAATTAAGTTTTTCTTTACACCATTTTAAATTCAGGACTAAAGACATGAACCAATTATATACCTCAATTCATAGGATATATTCATTAACATGGCAAGTTCAAGACTCCCATGTTTTTAATTTATTTTTATTTTCCTCTTATCACATATACTTATCTGTCATACCTACTGCCTTTTTTTCTCAGATAGGTACGTACCCTTACTAAAGATCTACTGTGCTTGCATGTAGGTTTAAGTTGCATAAATTGCTTTATACCAATGAACTCATTTCTTTTTAATTCAGTCAATGATAAATTGTAAGGATTTAATCCATGTGGCCACATATAAATGTATTATACACACTCTCTCCCAGAGTGATAACATCTTGTCTCCAAGTCCCTAGTACCATTTAGAAATTTGTTATTGCATAAGTTCCTCTGAGGCAAATACCCAGATGATGGATACATAATAGGTGCAAACATTGATTAACTTTACAATGAAAGCCAGATTTTTCTCCAAAATGATGACACCAGATTACTCTAACTAGTAGTTTATAAGACTTCTTTTGCTCGTATCCTCACCAACATTTGATATTATTTCATTTTTGCAAATATCGTAGATACAAAGCAGTATCTAGTTGTTTTAACTTCTATATTTCTGACTATTGGTGAGATAAGTATCAGTTATCTAAGTGAGAGTTCACCCACAACAGAAGGGCTCTGTAGCCAAATCCCTATGTAATTCAACAGGACTGAATCAAGCACTATCACTAAAAACAGAACAAACTCCAGAACGTTTCAACATTGTACTAGAAGTCCTAGGTAGGGAAATAAGGAAAGAAAACACATGGCATAGTAATTGGAAGGATGAAGTAAAATGGAAATTTTTATGATAGTATGACTGTCGATATAGAAAACTATAAGGAATCTACAAAATAACTAGCAGAATTGTAAAGAAATTCAGCAAGCCTTCAGATTGCAATGGCAGTACAAGACAAATTCTCTATACAAAAAGGGACAACTGGAAAATTAAATGTATGTAGTAATTGCAGTGGCAGAAAAAAACAAGAAATAGAATAAAATGCATGTGATCATGGTATCCTGAAAACTACAAAACACTGAGGAGAGAAAACATTTAAGACAGATAAATGTAAAGATCTATCAGCGATGGATCAGAAGATGTGATTGTTGAGATGCAAATTGACTCCAAATTGGTCTCTCAATTCAATCACAATAATCTTGGCCAAAATGCATGAAATATTTTATTAATCAATAAGCCAATTCTGAAATGTGTACTGAGATATGAAAGACCAAAGATAGCCAGCCAAACTAATTTTGAAAGAGAGCTAATTTGGAAGACTTGCACCATCTGAGTTGAATACTTACTATAAAGTATCAGTAATCAAGACAGTATGGTATTGATGAAAGGGAGTGGTTCTTAAGCCACAAAGTGGACTGGGAGATTTCAGAAGTAACCCTTCCATGTGGATTTTTGACAATAGTGTCAAAGTAACTCCACAAAGAAAGAAAGAAAGAAAGAAAGAAAGAAAGAAAAAAAGAAAGAAAGAAAGAAGGAAGGAAGGAAGGAAGGAAGGAAGGAAGGAAGGAAGGAAGGAAGGAAGGAAGGAAGGAAGGAAGGAAGGAAGGAAGGAAGAAGGAAGGAAGGAAGGAAAGGAAGGGAAAGAAAGAAAGAAAGAAAGAAAGAAAGAAAGAAAGAAAGAAAGAAAGAAAGAAAGAAAGAAAGAAAGAAAGAAAGAAAGAAAGAAAGAAAGAAAGAAAGAAAGAAAGAAAGAAAAGGGTGCTGCTAGGATTTGCTTGATTTCTTTTATACACATCTTAATAGAGCAGCCACATGTATAAGATGAAAGGGATATGGAAAGAACAGGAGATTTATGTCCTTAACATAATACCTCACTGTATCTGATGACTGGCATACACAAGCAGACATGTATGCATTAAGGTAAATATTTTGCCCCATTGAGATTTATGTATAGATTCTCTATCCATTCAGTCACACAATTACCATATATGCAAATGAGGCTGAGGTACTTTGTGAGAAAGAGGCAGTGTAGAAAGGAAAGTGGCTAGCTAGAAAAGTTTCCATATGAAAGAAAATCAGTGTGTTAAGAATCATGACTAAGGTGCCTTTACAGAAAGTGTCTCATTTTCCCTGCACATCTTCATGTGAGAAGTCTAGCTGCAGAAAAATGAGTGCATAAAGAACGTAGAGGCCTCATAAATAGGTTCCAAATGGTCCCCATTGCAACTGTTCACTTCAAGCCAGAACACTTTCTGTGTGGCCATATTTTAAATGGCAGATTTGTATTATAATTCTAGGATAGCAATTCAAATTCTATCCTACAAATACCTGCAAATTTACTCAAGAACGCTTATTGAACTGTGTAGTTGTGAATTTCAGTTTTCTCTAACTGGAGGTCATTGATTGATATTTTTACCATTTTTTCCAATGTTGCAATGTTGTTCGTTTTTTAATTTTCTCTTTCCAATTGACTGTATTTGTTATTTGTAATAGCTTTTATACTGGAGATTTTGAGATTCCATATGTATATTGTTACATAATCTGCAAATAATTATAGTTTTACTTCTTTCTTTCCAAATAGCATACTGTTTATAGCTGTTTCTTCTCTAATTGTTTAATATAACATGTTATTCTGTGTCTAGACTGTGGTGGTGGTTATTGAAATCTATGATACCTCAATAGGACTGACCCAAAAAAATGTGAATTGACTTGGTTAAAAACATAATTATTAAAGGCAAAAACAGCAACACAAGTTTCTGAGTTGGGGAGAAAGATGTCTTATGAATAGTTCAAAGGTTGAGGTTCATGTAAAATATTTTACCGCACCAATGAATGTGGCAAACTAGAGATTTTTATAAAATGGTAACACTGAAGATTTTAGGAAAGAAAAAAAATTCAAAGAAAAAAATTGTTCACGTGTGTGCATATACACACACACGTGCACTTGCTATGTTTCCTGGAGTACAGTGGAGTTGTAAAATAGCAATGTGAATACAGAAGGAAGGAAGCCAGACACATGGCGCATGCCTATAAGTGGCAGCCTAGGGGAGCCACGGCTGGGGCAAGGGATCATGGTTCGAGTTCCGCCAGGGTCACATAGCGAGACCTAGTCCCCAAAAATTAGCTGGGTGTGGTGGTGCATGCCTATAATCCCAGCTACTTGGGAAGCTAAGGTTGGAGATTGCTTGAGTCTGTGGTACCTTGGGCAATGTGAGCCTGCGATTCCATGGGCAAAAATAATGAGACCTAGTCTCAAAAAATTAATTAATTAATTAATTAACAGAAGGAGGTTTCAGTGATTATCCGGTAAACTAAAGGAAAGACATATGCAAACTGTTACCGCAGATGAGTAATAGCTGACACTACTTGATAAGGAATGGTGAAATAAATGCATATGAGAAATTACAGACAAATCTATTTTAATGTCTTTGAAAGTAAAATAACCATGCTTGATCCCTGCAACAGATGTAATTTTTCTATATAATTCAAGAAGGCAAAAATATGATTCATGTCAGATGCTGGAAAGTTCAAACATGGCATCTATCATCAGCGACACCAAATAGTATCTAAATATGCCATTAGGTGGACAAACGTCTCTATGCTTGACGATTCTCTTTTCCTCTTAAGGAATTTAAGACAAGATCCTCAAATAACATTTAGTGAAAAAAGTAAAATCATGGACTGTATAGAAGGACAGAATTCTGCCACCTGTGACCAGAAAATACATTATGAGGCTTCTTCTCTCCAAAAGAGAACATCTTTGGTTATCAAAAAATAAAAAGGGCATTGGATGCCATTAGTGACCAATCGGTCCAAATGCAGTTTACACCCAGGATGCCTTTGTAAATGTTATCCCGGAGAACCTCCAGTTGCGAATACATGTCTTGTTTGCGGTCCCTTCCTTCTTTTACTAATGCATTCCATATTGGCTTGCTGCTTCATGCTGTGTTTTCTTTGCTATTTTGTTTGACTCCCTATTTTCCACCAAGCCTAATACCGTAAGCTGAAAGCCAGCACATGCAGGTTATCCTATAGTTTTCTTCAAATCCATGTAACCATTTATAATTTTATCTTTGTGCTCTCACACAGTTTTTAATCCCCATTTTATGAAATATTTTCTGTACTTTTTATGGTCTCGTTTTTAAAATACATCATGGAGTCTCCCCCAAGTTACCACGCAATACAGCTCTGATTTGTTATTTTTAATGGTATCATCATCCTCCAAAACTATAATGATGCGTCAGGTGTTTTCTATAGATTAACAACTAAGCTTTATCAGGCAGGTGGTATTGGTCCCATTTTACAGATAGGAAAATAGGGTATAGAAAGAGTAATGTGTGCTCGGATTTGCAGCTAGCAAGTTGCAGAGAAAGTTACAAGTCCAGGTTGTCTGGCTAAAGAATCTGGTATCTTAATTCCTGTTGCATCAATCCTTCTGGCTGCATGTGCCCAAAGTATTAGAGATTTGCAGGAGTTCTCCCAGGGCCTGTCAGCATCTCCTGTCATCTCTGACTTCCAAACATACTCAGAGGCTGGCACTTGTGGTCCAGGTCACTAGAGCTCCCACCCGCATTGTTGCAAGTACCCAGCTAACTGGTCTCCCTGTTTTCCATCTTTAACTCTCTTCCATCTACTCTCCTCACAGCAATGTAAGTGACCCTTTCCCATGAAAGCCAGATCATGCCCTTCCAGCATTCAAAGTCCTCCCATTGCCTCATCTCCATCGGCAACAGTGAGAGTCATGTTGATGGCTGACAACGCTAGAGACAGTCACCCTTCTAGTGTTTTTCTCAAGGTCTTCCCCTACCCATCTCTCCTTCCGTTTCCACATCAGCCATCTTGCCTTTCGTGCTCTCCTTCAATATGCACTAGAAGAATTTCACTTTATGTTCCTCAGGCCTGAGATGCTCTTCCAGAGACAGCAGATGGACGAGCTTCTTTGGCAGGCCTTTGCCTACAGTGTCACCTTCTCTTAATGACCTACTTGAAGCCTCAGCCCTATCTCTGCACTGCCCACATATTTCCTTGTTTTTCTCCACAGCACCTGTAATCCTAGAATATATGCCTCTATTTGACTGATTTTACTTTTGCCTACTCGCTCCTCCTTGTATTTGATCTCTTTTGTTCACCCTGAATTGACTCACTGTAATATTTTGCTACCCCAGTGATTGGCTTTTAAAATAAAAATTAGAATGAAGTTGAAGTTCCATAGCTTGTTTGCAGATAGAAATGAATCTGCATCTAGAATGTCATACTTTGACTTCATAATTGCATCTTTCAAGATTTCATCTGTTTCTTAGATTGATACAATGGTTTATCTTTGTCCACCCATTTTCCTAATCCCTAATCATTTATGTGGCCATTTTTTTATACCATCCACACATATTTGCAGCCCTTCTCGTAGTTTCTCTTTCCAATGCATTCCCTCCATGTAGCCATTAAATTATTCAGGAAAATGTCCTCCAGGGTACAAGTCTTACTTGAATCCAATCAATTGTTCTAAGTACGGGTAACCTTGGAAGAGGTAATACAGAAATCATGAAAAATAATGCAAATCTCTTAGACACAGAGGAGCAGATAATCAGTAGCAGGCCTATTTAAAGGACATTTGGAGACTGGTTATATATCACCAACTGCAAGGGAAAATCAGCACAAAGGATGATTCTAAATGTTATCTAATATCTCCTCTTGTCAAGGACGAGTCTTGGGGAAAAACCAGTCATTGTCTGTCAAATTCAAGGAAAGCCATAAATCACTTGGAATGGTGATTTTCCTATACCTCAGACTCTCAAACTGCAGCTATAAAACCTCTACCGTGTATTTTTTTTCTTATTCTTTAAATTCATTAAATCACCGAGTCCCTCATCTCAGGCTACACCTATTTCCAATGGACACAATTATTTTAGTATAGTATCAGCTTCCTCAAGGACCTCAGACACAGATTTCCATACAGCATAAACTAAAATGAAATAACAACTACAGTAGAAGTTAAAGATAAGCGAAATGTTGAGGTTCAGTGAAAACAGTAGGAAGGGGTAAGGATCATTATGTTGTGCATAATGATGAAAACGTACACAAGTGAATGTAAAAGTAAGTGATCTTAACCAGATGATCCCTGTGATTTTTAAACAAAGGACTTAAACTTTGGATTTTGCTTTTGCAATATTACGTTTAATGAAATGTCTTTGGGGAGATAAAGAAGTAATCTGGTTTATGCTCAAAAAATGTTAGGTTCACCTTTATTCCACTGACATATCGAAGAGCCTTCATTTTTATAAATGAAATAGCACAAGTAGAATCCTGTACCTCTGTAAGTAGCAAAATCTTTGCATAAATTCTGATGCACACTCCCAACGGTCTCCTATTACAACCATAATTAACAGATATTATGCATCTGGCATGTGTAACCTGCAGATGTTAATGTTTTATACTAATGATGTCAGCAAATTTCCTGTTAATTTGTATTTTACTACTGCAGTTAAATGACCTAAATATCTGCACCACTTCAACCCAAGTTTCCTTCTGCATATTAACATGTTGCAGGCAGGAAGAGAAGGCCGCCTGCTTGCAATGAACTTGGCAAAGAACTGAACAAGTTTACAACAGAGGCATCTGGGCCAGAAGCATCCCCCAGATGGTCAACACTGAGCACTGCCACCTTCGCAGGGGATGTAGACACTGCTTAGAGCAAGGCCATTGCAAAGAGGCTGCCTCCTGGAGGTGTCTATTTTTGCCTGCTGTATGCTTCTATTTTTCCAAACATTGTTTTCTTTCTTTTCAAAAAGTCAGAGCACAACAAAAGCAAAACAAATACAAAACAAAAACAAAGCAAAATCAAATGAAACAAAAACTACCCCACTTAGTATTCATGCACAACCTCTCTTCCAATGCGCTCTGCCCGCATTTGCTCAAGCACATGGAAAAATGTTTTTGTTACGACACCTTGCTAAACTGTGACGAGTTCCAGCATTTTAATGGGGGAAACTGCCACCCATATGACAGCACAGCCACTCCAGGACCTACGCGCCTGCGCCTATCATTTTGGGAATGTGAATGCTCTGGGCAGTATGGATACAGATATGCAGAACCTGAGCCTTTTCTGGTTTGGAAAGGAAATGTTTTATAATTGCGCAGACAACTGGTTATTTTGAAGCAAGCACAATTCAAGCAGTTCCTTTCTGACTCGGTTTTGGGATAGGATGAAGCATTTTCCAACTTTTCATTACAGATCTTGGCAGACGGTAGCACAAAGTCAACCACAGTCAAGCCCGTCCAAGGAAGTGGGCAGATGCAAAGGCTTGGGTGTCCATAATAGTGATGAGCTGGCCGTGGGCCACAGAGCAGGTCACCTTACGTGGAGAAGCCAAGGGACGTCTGTAGTTTTCAGTCATCTGCCAAACAACAGCGCATCTGCAATGTCCCCGTCCAAGTAACAGTTCAACTAACTTCCGGACACAGCAAAACTGTGTCAAGGAGATTTTAGCAAAGTTCCCATCGTAGCTTTAAAGCTGTGGATGGTGTTTCTTCCCCACCATGTTAGGTTCCCTCTTACTTTTCTATAGGAAAGTAATGTGTCACTCAATTCAGAGAAGCATTCTGATCAGAAATAGTCTTTATATCTCCGCAGACACCTGAGAACCACCTGACAGGAGTGACCTGTACTCGCGGAATCCCTTGAGATCTGCTCTGGTGTGCCCAGTGGGACTTGGTGATTCCCACTAGCAGAAATAGCTAGCGGCAGGTGCTGCAGACGCTCAGAAAGCAGTGTAGCTGTCGGAAATGAAATCTGACAAAAGGGAAGCCAGTTACACACTAAAGACTCAGTGACAGTGCCTGGCACATAGTAGGTCTGCAAGAAATAGCGATTCAGTAAGGAGCAAAAGCAGGGGGACCTTCAGCAACACTCCTTACTCCCTTGAGAGTAACTACCCTCAGCTTATTCTGCAGTGCGCAGTGAAGGAGAATGTGAAAAACCACACCACAAGCTGGCGTGTAGAGCTAGCCAATCATGACGAGGAACTCGTGAGCTCTAAGTGTGTGCAGATGGGAACATTGCATTGCCAACCTCCGTGCATTCACACGTGTGCACATGGGGTATGCGAGTGTGTGCACACGTAGGAACACAACAGGATCCTGTTTACATCTGTTCACGTAGTTTACTACGTGATAGCAAGTGCAACATTTCTTTCTCATTTTCTTTCTCTTTTTCCCTTTCTTTCAGGGTTGATTTCGATGAAGTCTTACTCATGCCAGTTCTTCCCTGTTCATATATTTAATGGCAATGCCCAATGCTAAGAAATCCTGCTTTTCTATATCAAGAAGTTAAGAGGAGGAAAAAATATGTCAAACTGAAATACGTTCCCACAGTTACAATGAGGTGGTAAGGTTAAAAATATAATTCATAGATTAATTGGATCAGGTGGTTCAATAAGATGACTTTTGCATTATACAATAAGTTTTAGCAAGACAAAGGAAAAGTCTAAATCTGTGCCAGCCTAGCATATTATCAGGTGTGTTAGGATCATGCCCTAAGAAATCAATTATTTTCTAACAGCCTTGAAATAAGGGTCTTTGCTCTTTTAAGCTCTTGTTCAGGGAATGGTGCTGGGAGCTGTTGGAGAGAACAGAATTCTTAGCTAAGGTTGTAAAAAAAAAAGACCGACCGAAAAAATTAATAAAGCATGCCAGGTAATACCTGAAGCTCAAAGGTGTGTGCTAAAAATGACTTCAGAAGGATTTTAATCTTGAATTTGAAAACATTTAAACATAACATGTTTACATGGAAATAGCGCATCAACTTCATAAAAATGGAATCGTGGTTAACACGGAGAAAGTCATCAGTTTTTAAAAATCAAGAATTTACCATCAGCATCACAAAAGAAAGATAGCAGCTCTGCATATAATTTACTATGTATATGTGCACATCTTCATCTACATATACTTTCAAAGAAAATATTTTTCTGGAAAAATTCCCGTGTCTGGATTTTCAAACAGGCTGCTGTTTTGAATATTCTCTTATCATGTTTTTAATTTCTACATGATCTGTTATCATGGCCCCTTTCAAATTCCCAGTGTTTTCTTTATACTATATCTAATATTTGTGACTTGGAGTGATCTACTCAGACTTTTTGCGCATTTGCAAAAGAACTGTCTTTGGATTTGTGAATGTACTGACGGAACCTGAGCATTCCTTTTGATTTAATTAATGTCTGTTGTATGTCCCCTTCCTTTTGTTCTCTTTACTTTTCTTTATTCTTCTGTCTTTGCAATTTGAATATGGCACATTAATTCTCAGCGTTCTTCCACATATAACACTCTGTGGTTGAATGTTTCCTGTGTATGAATTTAGCTGCATCTTTCATTTTTGAAATGATGGATTTCACTTGTCATTTAATCACCAGCACATTTTCGTTGACTCATGAGTTATTAAAAAGTACAACTTTTATGATCAAACATGAGAAAGTGGTGCTGTTGGTCCTTGTTACTATTTTCTTTTATTTAATGTTGATGTAATCAAAAAATAGGATCTGCATGATATAAATCCTTCCGTGTTTGTGCTTCTTTTTCAGCCTGGCTCAAGTCATTTTTTTAGTAAATAGTCCACATGTGCTTAAAAAAATGCATTCTGGGTTTGTTGAGTGAAATGCTGTGTCTGGCCATTAATCAAGTTGAATACTGTGTTGATCAAATTATCAGTATTCATATTGATTTTTTCACTTTATTTATTGGTGTTCTGGTTGTTCTCTTTTAAATAATTACCCCCGTAGTTCATTCACTATGATATTTCAGATCTTCTGATCTTTTACCATTTTCATCATTTTAAACCTACTTATTTTATAATTTTCTCCAGATCATTCTGTTATCTATGCTTCTAGGTTTACTAAATCTGTAGTTGCCCTTGGTGGCTGGTTTTATCATATGCTTTATATTTCTTTTTTATGTGACTAATCACCAGTTTTGAGCTGCCATATTTGTTTTTCCCCATTGAGTCTTTTGGGCCTTGCTCTGCCAAAATGCCATTACAAAGTAGTTTTATATTTTCATTGATGGGACCTCTCGCACAGATTTCCATGGTTCTTGGCTCACCTTCACTTTATTTTGAGATCTTGTAGGATTTAACCTATATAAGCAGTATAAGAACTGAAGCCGTGCTTATATGTGGCATATATATGGAATTTTTCATAGGTGAAAGTCCTCTTTTTTTTTTTCCTGCAAAGTATGAGCAATCAGACAGAAGTTGTTTCTCTGCTGCTTTTAGGACTAGTAAGTAAAACTTTTCTGGTTCTCTTCTAAAAACATTTTACTGACATACACTATACCTAGAGGAGACTTTAATATATAGTTTGAAGAAATTTCACAAAGTCCAACTTGTGTGAGCTCACCCAAATAACATTAACAGAATAGAATACTACAAATATGGCTTCCAGAACAGTCTTCCCATCACTAAGGTTAACTAGTCGTCTGTCTTCCAAAGGCGGGGGTTCATTTTGTCTGCTTTGAACTTGATATAATGTAAAAATTTCTGGGGACTCTGCCCTTGGTCCATAGGCCATGGAACTAGCCATCTTCAAAGGCCTCTGCTCACAAGATGTCTTTTCAGATAGAGAAGATTTACCAGTGGGTACCCAGCCTTTGCCTCTCAGTTGGGCATTCTTCAGAAAGGAAGCAACTAACACTAGCATGAGCATATCTTTAGATCAGGACAACATAAAGCCAGAAGCCCCTCCCTGCTAGTAGACTATGTATGCTCTGTCAGGGTGGCCCGGAGGGGAAAGGATTCTGGTACCAGAGTAAAAGATGACAGGGTGAAACATCAGCTTCCTGGCTTCTTGCACTTTCCATTCCATTTCTGCTTACTTAGTTGAGGTCTCTATCTCCCTCTCTCTCTCCCTCTCTCTCCACCCCCTCCCACTCTCTCATACACATTTTATTTGATCTAAAATATGTATGTGTTGAGGTATAAGAACTGGTCCATATTTCTCTATTTGATGAATTCTATGCTAGAGCCATTGGTTTGCACTGTCCCGTGACCCTTACCAGACAGATCAGCTTGTGTATGCGTGTGCACACAGCTCTACTCCAGTGGAAATCCCACCCCTGCGATCGTCTCTGCGTAAGCTTCTGTGGAGTGTGTGTTCCTTAAGGACACACCATGTGAATTCTCTTCCCCCACACTTAGAGTAATGAGGTCAGGAATTGGCACTGAAATACTGCACAAGCTGAAGAGATGGATAAACCCTCCACACACACACAGAACCACAGTGTTCTACCTTTATCATATTTTTTTTCAGCTTTCATGGGAGAAAGTTTGGGAGATTATTCTAACAAGATAAATGAAGTCAGAGCACCTTTGGTATGTATCTAAATACACCTGTAACAAACGTGTATGCAAAGTGCCTTCACTTGACATGGATCCCCAAAATGGAAATAAGCCAATTTGCATCAGGTTCCCATATCAATATGCTATTGTAGAGCCTGAATACTGCCCTGAGTATAGCCAGGCAGTGAAGTAGAAACTCCAGCAATTAATTGGTGAATTTGATAAATAAGTTCAACCAAGTGGCTAATTTATGTCAACATTTCTGCCTTCATTTTGAAAGCAATGGTCACTTGAGTTCTCCACTTGTGTAGACAAGTCTTCGGACACAAACAACGAAGCCTGTTGGCATAACAGGAAGAGTACCGAACTGAAATGTTTTCTACAGCGGCATACTTTTTTGTTCCCTGTGATAAATTCTTAGGGCCAGCAAAGCATTGTGGTTACTTAGCAACTAGTCTGTTGATTCTTTAAAACCAGGTATTATGTAAAATAAATAAAATCAGGAAATCTATACATCAGTAAAAATCAAACCACGCATTTCAGCCGAGCTGGCAAGCGAAAGCAGATTAGGCACATCCCCTCTCAAAAATCTAAAGCGACCATGTAAATGGAAACCATGTACCTTCCTCCATGTCCTTGATTCAAGCACCTGGTGTGTCTGTGCAACTGCTAGAACCAAGAGAGAATGTATACAGATGGGCGAGCTTGGTGTTTGCCCCTACAGTTGGCAACTAGGATTAGTTACATTGCAAACCCCATGCACAGCGTTATGTGCTCCTGAGAACATAGATCCTTTTGCAGGCCTATTGCATCCTGTTTTCCTCTACCCTGACCCCTAAGACTAGTGGCTTGGAAAGTACATGGTAGAGAGTCACACCTGTTTGCTATGTACCTTAGTGCAGAGTTTAAAGAAGGACATTCAGTCACATTCATCACAGAGAGACCTTGGAAACAGGCCCTTTAGTTGTGACTGGCTCTCCAAAAGCACTCAGGGCGAACTGAGGTCGGGGGGGGGGGAGACAGAGACCACCCCTCCTGGAACTGAAGTAGAGCCAGATAGGAAGCCGCTGACCCAGAAGAGATGAGGCAAACCTATGAAAACCATCAGATTTCCATCCCTCATTCCCTCATATTTAGAATTTTCTGATTTAAAATTTCAATAAGTCTCTTCTGCCTCTGCAGCATTATTTCTGCTTTCTCGTATTTGCCAAGAAAGTGTTCCCACATTTGCTCTCCGGAAATATCCAGGTTAAGTTCATACTTTGCTCCTAGCTCCTCAAAGGGATGGGGTCAAGGTAATTACTGGCACCTGTGAGGTCATGTCTCCTAGGCTGAACTCATGCAGATGTTGCAACTCTGAGCAAGTCCAATCTTACTATACTTTCCATGCTGCTGCTGCAAAATGTGTTACCTCTTGACATGGCGTTTCTCTAACTGGCCCGAGTGATTTCCACCCTAGAAATATTTTAGGCTCAAGCTGAGACCCTTGCTGAAAGGTTGTTGGGATAATCCTGCATAGCATATCACACAGATACAAGTTGGTTCCACTGTAAACTCCTAAGCTCCCAGCACTACCTATACCTAGCAAGCCTACCACGTACTTTAATCAATATCTCCACTCTTCACAAACATCAGCCCTGTTCATGCGTTCCTCCCTTTGTACATGCAGTCTCTTCTTCTCAGTAGATTCTCCTATTAGGTTTAACCAAACTAACGATTGCACCATGTCAATATCATAATAAAAACCTTACTGACTCCCACAACCCTCCAGTCACTCTGCCATTTCTACTCTTAGCATAGCCAAGTGTCATCCAAGCATCCTTTGTACTTAAGATCTAACTTCCCCTTCATTCCCAATTCACTCAGGCTTTCAGTAGCCTGTACTCATACCTAATATGCAATGAAAGTCACTAGTTACCTTCATGTTCTTAGAACAAATGGACATTTTCCAGTTTTCATCTTACTTTACATCAGCAACATCCCTCTCCACTTGGAAACACGCTCTTCCTAAGAGCCTAACATCACCTTTTCCTTCCTTGCCTTTCTGTCAGATTTTTCTCCATTTCTGTGGCAGATGCATCGTCCTCATTGGAGCACAGCGTGGCTTTGTTCTTAGCTTACTTTTTTCTCATTTCCAGCAGAAGCCACTCACACTCACGCCTGAAGCACCACCTATACAGACATGGCTCCCAGTTTTGCATCTCCAAAGCAGACCTCTCTTGTGAATGTCAGTTATATATTTCTAAGTTTCTTTGAAATCGCAGCTTGAATGTCTCAAAGGCACCTCAGAGTTAGTCTACACCTGAGCTCAGAACTTCACATTCAGTGATCACCAATTCGTGTTCAGTTGATTTTGCAGTGGGATCTACCCGCACTCTCCATTTCTATCACTACTGCCCTAGTCAGAGCTCAGGGCACCACTCACCCGAACTGTGCAGTAACCACCTCATTCAAGCTGTTCTGCTTCTACAAGCCTTTCCCTTCCTGTAGCCAGAACAATCTTTCAAAGAACACAGATTATATTCTCACCTTGCTTAAAACTTCTCAATGACTTCTCCTTGCTGTTGAGCTAAAAGAAAACCAAATTCCGAACATATTGTGTGGTTCCACCCTACCATGCGTTTGCACCAGATCCCCACTTACACTGTAAACATGCGGACATCCTTTCAGTCACACCCCCCCCTCTCATCACAGGGCTCTGCTTATGCCACCCCTTGATCTGGGACACCACCCCCCTTCCCTTTATCTAGTTACAGTTTGCACCTCAAGTCCATCATTGCTTCTTCAGGAAATCCTCTCCCTAGTTACAGGGCTCGTTCCTTGTAGATTTGGTCCCGGCTGCCATTTTACAGGTGTTTATTATGATTCGTTTGTGACTCTCTTTACCTATAAGCGTATAGACGCCAAGCAGACCCAAAAAATATGCTTGCCTGCAATACCCCAGTACTTGCTTAGTACTAAGCACATAATAGGTGCTCAAAAATATTTTCTGGATGAATACCTAAATGATTCAGAATAAGGGGCCAATGCAGAGGAAGTGGTTCCACGCACCACCAATTTTTATAAACATAACACACATCAAAATAGAGTCACCAATTTTTATAAACATAACACACATCAAAATAGAGTCAAAATAGATGTACTTTTGCTTGACATAGACAAAGACATCCCCATGATAGGCATGCACTTTGTGTGATGCTCATTTATGACTAGGATATTCCAATAATAGATGTCTGCTAGCGTGCTAACATTTTAATTAATTCATGGTAATACATTTTTATAAACCATTTACTGCAAAGTTTACGTTGTTTTCAGTTTTGTTGCTGAATTTGTATTCTAGAAAATGCTGTTTGATTTACCTCTCCTAATGAATATTTGGTTCCTGTGGTTTTCCTTTCATTAGACTTTTGTTTCATTTAAATCGTTTTTACCTCATTACAAAAAAAAAAAAGGAAACATCTTCTCTTCATGTATTAAATTTCTTTCAGGACAACTATGCTTTTAAAGCCTTCCCTACATTTCTTTATGGCAGACTTCTTTTTTCATAGTTTCTGTGTTGTTTTGTCATATCCCTGAGAATGAAGACTGACAGTACTAACACTAGGCACAGTTACAGTAATAGCAATAGCTACTACAATTGAGTGAACGTTATATCTTTGGGACTTACTTTGTACTTATAACTTCATTTAATCCTAACAACAAAATTGTGAGGGAGAAGGATACTTATCATCTGACAGATAAGAAAATAGAGGCTTACATGGGCAGAAAATCTTGCCTAAGGAAACACTACAAATAAGAAAAAGCAGCTAAGTGTATCCTGCCATTCAGTCCACTCATATCTAAAGGCTCTTGAGATCATTCCAGACTATCTATCTTTACTTGAGGAATATGGTTGTCTTGAGGGTTTTCCAAATGTTTCTGAGCTTCAACTGGACTGAGATTTTGTCTTTTAAATAAAGTATTTTTATAAGATAATAAAGCCTTTCTAGCAGTTTAATCTGTTAATATATTATATAGTTTTCCTAGAATTTTCTAGATTGCAGAATGTTTCCGATGTAAGTTTTTACTTATAAGAAGTTTAACACTTATATGCTGTGAAAGCAAAAACATCTTTATAGATCAATCCCTTCATGGTAAACTTGTGAACTTGATTTCAGAGCAAACCAAGGGTGGCATTTATCGCCACTCTAATGACATCTATCATACAACTTCGGTGTAGATATATAGGGCTTGTCATTACCTTCAGTAGTTCCAGGAATCAGCTGTGGGATGCTGGTTGAGACCTAATTGTAGCTATATTACATGACACAGAATTGATTTAGCAAAAAAAAAATGCAGATATAACTTGATGAGAATGTTAATGTTAAATGAGAATGTTACTGAACTGCAGAAAGTCTTTGGCTTTTCAGATTAAATGATCATCAAAAATCAATATATATTCCTTGGAATTTTTTTCTTGACATTTTTCAAGGTGGTTACTTTGGAGGATTAGCACGCGTGAAGGACTCAAAGATACATTACAAAATGTGTCTTTTTCATATATCTATTTTTTAATAGCAACGAGCAGTTAAAACCGGTAGCTTGAAATAAAAATTTCAAAATTGTTGTCACTAAAAAAGCTCCACATCCTTGCTCTCCTCCTGACTTTGGTGCTGAACTTGCTAAATTGGTATTGTATTTCTAGAAACATTGTTTGTTGTTTTTTTTTTTTTTTGGAGCATAATGCCAACAATTTGATTAATATTTTTACAGAATAAATTATATTAAGGAATAGCAACCTTTTATCTGCCAATGAATATGCATGTACTCTAAGTTCGAAAAGCAATAAACAGGAAAGAAAATATTGCCAAAGAGAACTAAGTCTGTCTGCCAAAGCTACAGATGTCTCTGCCATCCCTACATCATCCTTGAGTCATGACATAAAATCATTTCCTTCATTATGGGATTGCCCATAATAAGGTGAAAACTGAATCTTCCGGGGACAGGCGAAAGACGATTGAGTGTTTCTTATGACCTTATCATATCCCGGCAGCTTTGTCAGATGGGTATGATTTGCGAGATGAAACACCGGAGGCCAGGTGAGAAGTTAAATTTGAATGTCAGACACACAGTGAGCTTTTTTTCAGGTAAGTACGTCCCATGTGCTACTGGAGACAGACTTGTGCTTCATTCATTGTTTATCTGACATTCAGATTATCCCCGGGCAGACTGTATTTTGCTTAAATCTGGTAGCTTTGCACCCTGCTCATGTCTTCAGTTACTCATCCACTGTCTTATTATTGTTCTTTCTCTCCACTGTGTGGATGAAGACCTAAGTTTTCTGTTACTTCCATTTCCCCCATTGACGACACCATCCACTAAACGTGATGCTGGCATGTCTTATATTGCTAGATCTCTTCTTTAAAAAAAAAAAAAAGGTGTTTTTCCTTTTTTAAATTGATCTTATAACTAGTGACTATTTCATTTTTTAAAAAAATAAAATGATTATGTTTTGCTCATTTACTTTACATCATTGTCTACCCCAGGGCTCTCCCACCACCTTATCATCCATGAACCATTATCTTAATCTCTTGTGCCCATCCCATCCCTGATTTCCACCCCCTGCTCTTGCTCTCTGCTTCAGTTATGTTGACAGTTTTATTTTTTTTAAGCTTGAGGCTGGGGATTGCTCGGGTCTGTGGTGCCCTGGGCAACGAGAGCCTGCGGTTCCATGGGCAAAAATAGCTAGAACTAGTCTCAAAATAGAAGAAGAAGAAGAGGAAGAGGAAGAGGAAGAAGAAGAAGAAGAAGAAGAAGAAGAAGAAGAAGAAGAAGAAGAAGAAGAAGAAGAAGAAGAAGAAGAAGAAGAAGAAGAAGAAGAAGAAGAAGAAGAAGCAGCAGCAGCAGCAGCAGAAGCAGCAGCAGCAGAAGCAGCAGCAGCCTGAACTCAGAGAAATTTATTGACCAACACTGGCTGGGGGCAAGACCCCCAAAGTCCGACACCAGAGCCATAAGGAAAAGCAGCAAAGCAATAGAGATGGGATTGGATTGGAGAGGATGGCCTGCAGCAAGAAAACATGGACAGATCACAAACGAATATAACCTGGCCACCCAACGCAAACTTAAAGACTGAAAATCTCACAGCAAGGTGCGCCTGGACCCAACAACGCAGTCCCTCACCCAGAGAAAAGACACTACCATAGGACAGAGACTAATGGACTCAGCACAGCTAATAAACAACAAAGAGTGGGGTGTGAGAGAATGGAAGGAGCACCAGAGGGAGGGGGAAAAATATAAAACAGAGAGGTTGTAACCTAAAGAACAAAATAAAATTGTATATATTAATTTAAAAAAATATATATAATATATTACATGGTTGTCAGTCCCAGGGTTCTCCCACCACCCTGTCACCCATGTGCCATCATCTTAGTCTTTTGTGTCCATCACATCCCCGATTTTCCCCCTCCCCCTCTCTTGCTGTATATTTCAGTTCTGTTGATAGTTAGGTTTAAGTTTTAAAAAGAAAAAAGTTTTGATCACCTACTCCAGCTCTACCTCTGCTTCCCCAAGCACATCTCTCACGTTCTCCAAGGTTCCAAGCTTTGGGCTGAGCACCCAGTCTGAGGGCCACCTCCCCATGAGGACCATCATATTCCTGCAATGGCTTCTGGCTCTGGGAAGTATTAAAATTTAGGCATTGTCATTAGCTCTGTCTGGAAAGGAGGTCTAACAGGATAAGGGCACTTTCTCTTTTACATTATTGCAACTCCCACGTGGGGAAGAGACAATGGACCACCAGGAAAGTGTGTGAAAGTGGGAACCTCTGGTTTTCATGAAGAAAAAAAAGGAGATAAAAAGAAAGGAGCAGAGACTGAGAGAGACAGACTTTTGGGGAGGGAGAGATGAGAATGACTGGTCAGTAGCCAGAGTGACCATGCTGGGCAGAAGCCCCCTGGAAGTGTGAGCTGGTGGTGGCAAAGAACCATGGTGGGGAGAGTGGTGGACGGAAGAGTAGCTGGTGTGGAGACCATGGTGCCACAGCAAGGTGGCATGGAAAGCAGGTACCTGGAGATGGCCAGGGATGTGGAAAGCTGATCAGCATTCGCTGAAGAAGTTTGAAGAGCCTTGGAGAAGCAGAGCAGCTCAGAACACTGGAGAGAGAGGAAGCAACGAGAGGGCACTTGACAAAGACTGGACATTGCAGAGTACCTGCCTCAGGTTTGGAGGGGCAAAGGGCACCATCTTGGACATGTGTCTTTGGAGCCTTTGGAAGTGAAAATGGAGACTGGGGTAAGATGACTGGCCACTTGTGGCCTTAAGGACTTCTTGATTGACATTCTGTTTTCCTGGTTAATTTTCTTTTTAAATAAAATCCTGTCGTTCAAATTGCATGTGACTGGCAACTGCTAAGCACGGTGGGATGAACCTGAATTAATCTGGGCGGCAGAAGCCGCATTTTAAAAGTGTCACTTTTTTCCCCCTTTGTTTTGTTGGTTGAAGACTTCTGCCCATTGGCACTCAATAGTAGCTCCTCGTGTCCCCAGGTCCTATGCCAGCTTCTCTCACAATGTACACAGAGAGTAGCTCCTCTCTGGACGCTCTGCTTTAAGAGCAAACTCTTTACACAGAACGCGCCCACCAGGCTTTGCTAGTGCATTATAAAGTGAAGATAATTGCATTCGCACCCAGGCTAGCTATGAAAGTAAGCACTGCATATGTACATAGAAAACCATAATGCTTAGCAGCCTCCACCACTATCCAGGATACACAGCATGGATCATGTGTTAACTGTCAGCCACTGGTACCTAAGACCAAAAGGGAAATTATATTTGTTCCCATTTGTGTTGCTCTGGAGCCTTCTCTTCCTTGGGAATTCTGATCAGAATCCCTTGTATTTGCAGCACTCATGACTCCAGATCTGTCTAGAGGTATCTGTGCAGGAGAAGAAATCTGAGCAGGGAGACCACCCTTCATGCCACTGTCTTCCAGTCAGGCACAGAGTGTTTGGGCCTCAAAGTCACCAGTTTCAACCTTCAAGTGGTTCCGCTTTCAGGACCGTTTCTGGACATCGGTGGGTTTAGATGGGAGAAAACTACTTAGGAGAGTGAGGCTTGAAAGTTCATTCCCTGTTACACTCAGAAATTCTTCCCTCTATGTTTAACTCACAGTCCAAACCACCACCATCACCACCCTCTCCTCCCCCTCCTCCTTCCTCCCTTCCCCCTTTCCCCCTTCACCCAGTCAGAGTGAACTGAGGAATTCAATGAAAGCCACACTGCAGATCTGAGCCCTTTGAAGACTGGTTGTGCTGGGGTTGGGGGGGCACAGGGAGGGGTGGGTGGTATGTCAACCACAGTCTCCCCTGGGTTTGCCTTCAACATGAGAGCTCTAATCAAGAGTGATATCTTAAGACAATATCCATCCACAGAAACCAAACCAGTGAGATACTGGTGGAAAGTCCCTTAAAATGTGCCACCCGGGCAGGACTCAAGGGGAACAAGGCGAGCACCACACGCATTGAACTTGGAGAACCAACAAAATATGATGCCTACAATGTCACCGAAGAGATGTGAACAGAAACCTGGCACAGAGAAGCTGTCAATAAGGGCACTGCACACCCTCTTTGTTTAGAGGGAAGATACCACGGAAAGCCGAGCATGGTGGCTCGTGCCTGTAATCATCAGTCCGCGAAGCAGCTGGGGCTAGGGAACGTGGTCCGAGTGCTGCTCGGGACAACACAGCAAGACCTAGCCCCAAATAGCTGGGCGTGGTGGCGCACACCTGTAATCTCAGCTACCTGGGAAGCTGAGGCAGGGGATTGCTTGAGTCTGTGGTACCACAGGCAACAGTAGCCTGCGGTTCCACAGGCAAATATAGCAAGACCTAGACTCAAAAAAAAAAAGAGGCTTGTCTAATGGCAGTGGCCCCACATCAAAGCCCCAAGGGAAGAGACCTACCATCAGCTGATGGATGTCCCTTCAAGGATCTGCTCTTCCAAAATATAAGGCAGAGTCATGCCCCCAAAGCCAAAGACCTGAGGCATGACTGAAGGAGCAACAAAATGTGGCACAAACTGCAGAGATGAGACCCACCAAGACCAAAGGTGCTCCGAAAGCAGTACAGGAATGATAAACAGCACGTTCTACCAAGTCCGGGGAAATCGCACCCTCACCAAGGACGAGGAAATGGATTAAGGAAAAAAAAAAGACTAAAGGACTAAACATGCACAAACAACAAAAAGAAAGGAGCAAAAGAGATCAGGGGAGATGTGGTGTGGGGGTATTCCCATGGGGATTAGCAGTTATACAATCATATATTGTAAAATATGCAAAAATAAAAATTAAAATAAAAGAAAGAATCTCTCTGTAGCAAAATGCTGCTTGCCCTCCTGGAGCTTATCCCTTAACTATTTCAGGAGCAGTGGCAGCTACAATACGATGGGAAGAATAGTTTCCTGCATACAGGTCCCTGCCTCTGGTTTGACGTCTCCCGATTTCTCTTACACTTCCACCAAGCTGCTCTTCCTAAAACATGCCCATCTCATTGCTCTATGGAAAGCTTCTGCTGTCCATGGTGTGCATAGACCACAGCTTTTTTTTGAGCCATTCATCTACTTTGGAGCATTTGGGTTGCCTCCATATCTTGCCTATCATATATAGCGCTATAATAAACATCTGAGTACAGGTGTCCTTTTGAATATCCTCCATCAATCATAAAAGACAAACTTAGGTCATTCGTGGCAATATGGATGGAGCTAGAAGGAATTATGCTAGCAGAAATAAACCAGAAAAAGAAATACTGGATGATCTCACTTATAGGGAAAACAAACAGACAAGAAAAATTTAAAATTAACTGTCAACAGAACTGATGCATAGAACAAGAGAGGGGAAGGGGAAAATTGGGGGTGGAATGGGCACAAAAGATAAAGATGGTGGTTCACAGGTGACAGGGTGGTGGAGAACCCTGGGGCTGACAATGATGTGAAAAAATAATTAACTTCTTAAACAAAGCAAGCAAGCTTCTGCTGATTTCCCTGCTACATAGAAACTCATGGATAGTGTCTATCCCTGACCGAGGAAACCAGACACCCCAGCCCCATCTTTCCACCCCAAAACTACTCTTTCCACAGTTTCCTGCACTTCTTCCCCCTTCCCCAACAATGAGAAGACTTATTATTGATTATCTTATTCTGCAGGTCTTTGCTACCACCTTTTCTCCATCGTCACAATTACTGCAGAGCTCCTAATTACTTCGAGGACAGCATTTTTCTCTTCCTTTAGGGCTTCATGGAAAATCACAATTTCAAAATGACCACTTATGACATAAGTTCAAGGATCAGGAATAAGTCTCAGTTTTACTAATTAGTAGTGAACTTAGACAGGGTATCTATCCCTTTACCTGGAAAAAGTAGAAAAACCACCTGCCCTAATTAATTTATAAGTGTCATCGGTTGTTGTTGTAAAGATAAACCTTGCTGAAAAGAAATACAAGTTTTAGAATGATGTAAGTTCATTGTCTGCCTACTGCATTTACTGGTGACATGCCCAGAAAGTACAAACTCAAGTCCATTCCATGACCTTTCCAAAAACATGGAAATAAACATTTGTCTGGCCATTTCTAGCTCAAAGTCAGATCACTGCAGTAGATTTCCTATTTTCCCATATTTCATTACGTTAATACAAAATCAATCCACCTATCCATAAATTTATTCAGGGATGATTTCTATGTTGGCAATGCACCGACTTCATAAATCCATATTTTTCTTTTCCCAAAGGTCAGGCATATCATGGAACATCTGCTCTAAGAAAATGTTTATGGAGTCAATGGTGGTGTAGAATGAGGAGCGACTTAATAATGCTCCTAGGACATGTCTCCTATTTTCTGCCCCTTGTCAAATGCCTGTGACTTATTGAACGTGGTACGTCAACTGGCACATAAAGCATGCTGGGAAATGCAAAACGATTTTCAAGAATTCAATCTGTAAGACAAAGGACTTCTGAAAACAGGACACCATATGGCTGTTCTTATCTGACTAGAATTGCTCAGTAAATACTAACGGAAAACACTTATAGAGCACTTACTATATACAAAGAAATACTCCAAGCAGCTTGCCCAGTGAGTTAGCTGCTGTGACTATTCACAGTTAACATGAGAGGAAGCTGGTGTACAGAGGTTCGGTGAGTTCAAAGCTTCTCACTCAGTAAAAGACTCAACAGAATGCAAACCCACATAGCTGGACTTCATAGGCATACCTGAAAGAATAATTAACTTTCTCTTAACACTGGCGTAGAGCTGCAGTGTATGAATGCATTATCATTTGCGCGGCCACTTGTTAGTACGCACTCTGCTGCTTTCACTTTCGGTATTATAACTTTTCCATGGGCATCCTCATACAGAAATATTTGCATCTGTACATATTTCCTTGGAACACATTTCTCAGAAAAGTTCAAGTGTCCGCACATAGCATCTCAGTTAATCACCACAGCAATCCCATGAATTAGATATATTTATCTAATTTTATCTACAAAGAAATCGGGAGCAGAAGCAAAGTGTTCAAAATCAGAGAGCTAAGATGGGGAACAGGTTACATTCCAGTCTTGGGAAGTCCAAGGTCTAACCGCTCACTTTTAAAAAAAATGATAGTCCACCGTCTCCCTACTATCCCAGCTGGCTGCTTCTCAGACCCACTACCATGGACTTGCGGGCCTGCTCCCCTTGGGATGTGAGCCCACCCGGTGGGGCTCATCCTCCCACTGCCCACGTCCCTCCTGCTAGCCACAGAGATAAAACCAAAAGGAACAACTAAACCTCGTGTCACCGCAAACTGCTTGAAGTGCCCATTGCCCTTTTTACAAATGTGAAGGCTTTGCTAAGTACATACGACTGAAATGCCCTCTATGCAGTAATGGGACCGTGGCACGATGAGAACATGTCGCTGCTCTCATTGCAGAGCACGTGCTGGCTGTTCGGTGGAGAGCAACGGAGGCCCGGCGTGCATTGTGCCCGTGCGCACCAGCGTGCTCTGAAGCACTGTTGATGGAGGAGCGTGGCTGAGGGAACTTTCTAGAAGGGAAGGGATGGCTGCTAAGATTGGGAAGTCGGCAGACGCGGTTGTTACTGCTGCTTCCAGCACCTTCGGTAAAATGGTGCTGAGAGAAGCGGGGCGGGGGCGGGGAGTCCGTGGGCTGTACAAGGCCAGGCTTAGAGGTTTGGGGTGCGGCTGAGGGGCCCTGGGCTGGGGATAAGCCTAATATGAAGAAGTGGGGAGAGCGGAGCAGCGCGTCTTCACACTGGGGAGACATGGAGTCGTTTGAAATAGATAGGAGTTGTTCCTCTTGTCAGCAAACACATCTGCCCTTTGTCCCAGGGAGAAACCCTCTCTGTGTCTTCCGAGGCCTTTCTGGCGCCCAGAGTCCTTGAAAGATAGCCCGGAACAAAAGCTCTCATGTCTCCGTGTCCAGAGGACATGCGGGAAGGTGGTGAGCAACGCGCAGCCGCCTCCAGGGCCACCTGCATTTGCCCAAGGGGCCTCCCCCGCCGGCGGGCTGCTCTGTGCAGGTGCCATATCTCTCTCCACAGTCCAGCCGGCGCCTGGCACGGTCCAGCATTGTGTTGCTCAAGAATTTGAAGCAGTTAAGAAAGAAAAGGAGCAACGGAAAGAAAAGCAGCCCAGAAAGCCGAGCATGGAGGCGCATGGCTGTAAGCGGCAGCCTAGGAGGCCAAGGCGGGGACCGGGATCGCTGTTTGAGTCCTATTCGGGGCAGGAGACCTACTTCCAAAAAATGTAGCTGGGCGTGGTGGCGCACGCCTGTAATCCCAGCTACCTGGGAAGCTAAGGCTGGGGATGGCTGGAGTCTGTGGTACCCCGATCAACGGGAGCCTGCAGTTCCACGGGCAAAAATAGCGAGACCTGATCTCAACAAAACAGAACAGAAAAGCAGCCCAGAAAGGTCACCAAGCAACTAGTGAAGCTCACCTGCGAGGGGCCTCCAAGCTGAGGGACTCAACAGAGCTGGGGGGGGGGGGCTAGGGATAACCCCATGCTGCTGGCGATGGGCGCCCGACCACTGGCCCCTCCTGCCCCTCCAACACGGACACCTGTCTCCTCAGCCAGGGACTGGAGCGTAGAGAGCAAGAGAGGGGGACGAGGGTAAAATCGGGGGAGGGACCGGTGCAAGAGATGAATACGGCTCATGAGTGTTACAGTTGTGGGAGAACCTTGGGTAGACAGTGATGTAATATATATATGTGTGTGTGTGTGTGTGTGTGCACAATCATTACAGAAAATAAAATTGCTAAACAAACAAGCAAACGGACAAGAAAAACTTAAAACTATCAGCAGAACTGAAGTATAGAGCAAGAGAGGGGGAGGGAACCGGGAATCCGGGATCGGTGGGTGCAAAAGATTTAGAGGATGGTTCATGGCTTGACAAGGTGGTGACCCTGGTGTACACAACGATGTCAAATAAATAAAAATTAATTAATTTAAATAATGCACCGTGACGAAGTGGGATTTATCACAAGGAAACAAGGATGGTTCAACACCTCAAAATCAAAGAATGCGAAAATCACATCAGCCAAAAAGAAAATAAAAACCACATGATTATATCAATAGATGCTGAGAAAGTGTCTGACCAGGTCAGTAGCCATTTATGATGACCATTCTCGGCAGTCTGGGGATAGAAGGAACAGACCTTAACATAATCAAAGCAATAGATGGCAAACCTACAGCCAGTATCATCCTCAATGGTGAAAAACGAAAGCCTTCCCTTTGAGGTCTCAGAAGAAACTGACCACTCATGAGAAAACAACGACCATCCAGGAGGAGGGGGGAGGGGCCGCCTGGACCTGGGGTAGGTGCTGTGCAACAGGCTGGGGTGCTGTGCAACCCCAAGGCTGGGGTTTCAGCTGTGCAACAGGCTGGAGGCTGGAAGAACAGCTGGAACAGGCAGCTTCCCGAGGAGGGAAAAAAAAACTTTAAAACAAAAAACAGCAACTGTTGATGTACTCGAAGAAATATTTCGGTTCTTTGGGAGTGTTTGGGGCAAAATGAGTGACTCTGTGTTGAAGTGTCATCAAGTCAAAAGCCAAGGTGATTTTTAATTCGAGGCAAAACAAAACATCATCACAGATAAGAGATCCGTGTATGGTTCATTTATGAACAGTTGTTATATAGACAATTCCACACCAACACTAGCAGTTAGCACACCAAAGACACCGAATGCGTTAGATGGGGAGGCGAGGGGTGTTGAGTCGACTCTTTCCATTGTGGGGAGAAAACACTGAATGTCACACACACTTGTTATTGAGCAATAGAGAAGCAAAATCCGAAAAAGCGGGGGCATGGGGTGTGGGGGTGTGTGTGGGGTGATTGCAAGCTAATTTCCCCTGAGGACCAGAACTGAGACATGTGGCCGTTCTCTTTGCCAGTAGGAGCCTGGCAGGATTTGTTAGAATTCTGTGCATGCATCGCTTTTTTTTTTCTTTTTTTTTTTAGACTAGGTCTTGCTATTTTTGCCCGTGGAACCGCAGGCTCTTGTTGCCCGGGGTACCACAGACTCAAGAAATCCCCAGCCTCAGCTTCCCAGGTAGCTGGGATGACAGGCGCGTACCACCACACCCAGCTATTTTTTTTGGAACTAGGTCTCACTACAGGTCCCAGGTGGGACTCGAACCGCTATCCCTAGCTCCGGCCGCTTCATAGGCTGAAGCTTACAAGCACGAGCCACCGTGCCCAGCACATGCATCGCTTTCATTAAAATACAGAGTTAGAAAATCAAGAATAAAAACAAAGAGGAGGGAAAAGGGAATGGAGGAAGTGGTGAGGGGTGATCACACTTGTTTACAAAACTGAACATGTGGATGTAATGATTTTCAAAAATCCCCTCAAAGACAGTTCAGCCTGAACAGATCTGAGAGTGGCTGAGTGCTACCGGACTGGCGATGTCACCGTATTTCCCTGATTCACACAGTTCAAATCCTATGCGGACTAGAGAAGAACAGTACCAAGGAATAGAAGTAACTAAAGCAAGACAAACCCTAGAAATCACTGTAGAACTGAGGGTACCAGAGGGGGGAGGGTGGGAATGGGACACAAAACGGGAAGGGGCCCTGAGGAGGTGGTGAAAGACTGGGGAGGCTTTGGTGGTAGGGGTGGGGTAGGAACACACGTGTGAGGTGGGAGCCTATTTCCCTAAATACTGCAGAGTATTGTAAGCCAGTGTTTCCTCGATAAAAATAACATAACCAGAAATATACAATAAAAAGAAACACGTGGGCAATGAAGAGACAAAAAAAAAAAAAAGAAATAGAGAAAACCAACTCCAAACAGATCTTAGATATCTGATAAGAGAGCTGGGGCCACCAGCGTGGGAGGAGGGAGGGCAGGTAGCTAAGGTGGGGAGGGGGCACCATAGACTGTGATGTAGAATTGGGGCTACTTTCGTGGTGGCTGTGGTGACATGTATCTGAGGAGCTGTGAGCCTGCACCCCTCAATCATACGCAATGCTGTCAACCAACGCTGACCTCAGTGAAAATCAATGAGAAAAATAAGCTGTGACCGGCTTAGCTGATATTTACATGTGAGATGTTCTATGTGGTTTTTATCCCTAAGGGCTTTCTTTTCATTGAGAAATTGGGCAAAATAAACCATAAATAGGAGTAAAATTATTTCCATGGAAAAAATAGCTTTATGGTAATCTTATTGAGTGTTTTGGTTTTGCCATGTTGAGTAGCTTGAGGAAAAAAAAATGCCCAGAATTTGTCTCTGGGCAATTACTGTGAAAACTGACTAACTGAAGAACTTGAGGAGCGTAGGGGAGAAAGTGTAACGCTTAAAATAGGACTGAAAGCAGAATAAGCCGAATGACAGCTTTCCTTTTTCTGTAATGTACAAAAATAATCATCTTCATTGAGCTTAAAGACATGAAAAGAAACAATAAGCCAAGTAAGGTAAAGAGCTCCACGTCCCCGAACCAGGGCAAGAAAGAAGTAGGAAACGTGGATGGAAATAGTAACAGAACAACAGAAAAACGCCAACACTCACAGGAAGACTTCCTTCTAGAAGTTCTAGAGCCATCCTTGAGCTGTGTGCACGCTGGTCAACTAAGCCCAGGCACAAAACACCGTTCTGGCTGCAAACACATGGAAATACAGAGGGACATGCAGCTTTCTCTGCAAAAGTGTAACCACCCCCGGCGAAAAGCAAGCAACACAGCTGTACCTCCAGGTCCGGGGGATGTGCGCAGGTGAGTGGGAGGCCCAGGAACTCGGGCGAAGGCCCGGGCGTGTCTGCGAAGGCGCCGCCAGGCTGTCCGCAGTCCCGCCGTCCGTCCCGCAGAGTTTTATCAAAAGGGGACCGAGAAAAAAGTGTTCCCAGAGACCCAAGGACAAGGCAAGGCGTCTCCCCGCCCTGGCCTGGCCTACCCCGCCCCTCCAATGCCTTCAGTGATAGAAAAGAGTGTCCCTGATAAAGCGGTGCGCGGAGCTGGCTGGGAGTGAGCGCGGCCTGGCTGTGGGGCCACCTGCGTCGGTGACGCTCGGCCCAGCCAGAGGGCACCCCCACCCAGAGGGCAGGAAAGCCTGGGTTAAGGAAAGAAATGGGGTGCATATAGCAGAAGTGCAAGGAAACTGCAAATAAATTAGCTCCCCCCCTCCCCACTACTGTGCTGTCTAAATACTGGGACTAACTCGTCCGAACAAGAACGACGGTGACTGGAACGATCCTGGGAGCTGGAGAGGGCGCGAGGAGGGCGCCAACGCAGGCCTGCGGAGAATGGAAGACTCACCTGCACACGCACCTGCTGGGGCGGGAAGATGGGGCGGGCGAGTCCGGGGCGGGCGAGTCCGCAGCACAGCAGCTGGAGGGTGGCGGGGGCAAGCGCAGGGGCAGCCACGCGTGGGGGGGGTCCCCCCAGATCCCAAGCGCTGTGGCACCTGGGCCCAGAGGGTGCGTCTTGGCGACCTAATTGCCGCTCAGGGTGCACGAGGGCTAGCAAGCACCCGGATGCACCCAGAAAAGGGCGGGTCGCGCTTTGGCGCCAAGAGGAAGGGGGCGGAGCTAAGCCAACCTGGCTGCTGGGAGGCAGGTGTGCCCCAGCACAGCTGTCCCGCCCACGCCTCCCTGCAAAATCTTGCAGAGCGTCGGTGTTGCGGACATAGTTGCAGTTGCCATCAATGTAACTGGAGTAGAAGCCCTCGGTACTGGGCGCTTCCTCGCATGCATCTGGTCCAGGCCGCCCTCTTACCCGAGCAGCTCCAGGTGCTCTTCTGCACCCTTCGGGGCGGTAGCTCCACCCCCATGAGGTGCCCCCCCATCTACTGTGCACCCTGGGAAAGGCTCTGCCCCTCGCCTCCCCTACACTCTCCTGGCGCTGGTAGTCTTTAGAGCCCCGTGAGTATGGAGGCCTTGCCCAGACCAAGAAAGACCCAAAGTTTTTGGTTACAAAAACTGTAATTCAAAAGGACACCTGTACCCGGGTGTTGATTGCAGCGCTATTGACAATAGCCGGGCTATGGAAACAACCCAGATTCCCCAAAATAGACGAATGACTGGAAAAGATGTGGCAAATGCACTTCGTGGACTATTATCCAGCCATCAAAAAGACAAATTTGATGCATTTGTGGCAACATGCATGGAACTAGAAGGAATCATGCTAGTGGAAATAAGCCGGAAAGAAAAAGAAATACCCGATGGCCTCACTGATACGAGAGGCAAAGGGAAAACAAACGAACAAACAGACTAGAAAAATTTAAAACTAACCCTCAGCAAAATTGAAGCACAGAGCATGACGGGGGAGTGGGGGGCCGGAGAGGGATGGGCACAAAAGACTAAGAGGATGGTTCACGGCTGGTAAGGTGCTGGGCGAACCCTGGGGTAGATAACGATGCAAAATAAAACAAATTAAAAAGTAAACAGACAAACTAGTTTTTACTAAGGAAAAAAAGAATCACCTGGGTAGCTTAAAAAAGAAGAAAGAGCTGCACATCAGTATGCTAAGGGGTCAGATAGAGCAGGAGAATTCGGTCAGGACAACATCAGTCCAAGGAAGGCAGGGGGATGTCAGAGCAAGAAGGGAAAGAGCGAGCAGGCAGGCCAACTGGATACACGGAAGAATGGGATAGGAGTAAGTGAAAATGACGGAAACAGCGGGGCGCCATTTCTGTAGATTTTTACTGAACCAAACAATATTGTATACTGATTATAGCTACTTCCATGCGCAGTAAAACTATAAGAGCAGGCGCTAGAATTATAGATACCAATTTTATCTGAATGTTTGCCTCGAGGAAGGGATAAAAACGGTCTTAAAAGGAAGAAATTTAAATATATCTGAAATACTTTATTTCCTAAGAAAAATATTTGAAACAAATATGCGACCTATTAGCAGCTTTGCTTATTTTGGGCAATGTATATGTGGGTGTTTAAAACCTTTGCGCAGCGTTCTGTGTATCTGAACTATTTTATAATAAAGCAAACTATTATTTCAAATTAGAAATGTTTGCTTCTTCGTCAAATCCTGCTTTATTTTGATCGCTTTTCCTTTGCTGTGGTCTACACCATTATCTTAGACTGAGAGAGATCTTTAAATGCCACAGGTGTAGCAACAAGGTTCTTGTCTCCATGTGTATTAATAAGCACCTGTGCTGTGCCACTATTGACATATCAAATGTGATGGCCATGTGTCCATTGATATCTCAGGTGGGATTCACGAAGCTCTCGACCCTTCAAGATCCAGTAATAATAAGACTTTAACACCCTTACATGATATGAATGAAAAGCAAAAAAAAAAAAAAAGTTGTGCCGTAGAGGCACTGCTGCTGTGTCATATGTCAACACAAAGTCATACAATGATTTAGCATGTTGAGAAAATAAAAGCTGGCACCCACTGACAATAATATATCTTAATAAAATAAGATGGATTCTAATGGCTATCTTTCCGAGGACGAACCCTATTATTTACATTTTTCATTTTGTCATATGACACTGTAGATATATGAAAATGTAATTCAAATTTCCTTATAATCTTCATAGGACTTTCTGCCCCAGATACAATATTCTGTTCTACTCTAAGGAACAGAATAAAATGTAATATAAATTGGTATAGTGTTACATTGAGAATAGTAAACATATTTTAATTCAATATTCTAATACTTTTCCATTTTCCCCATGCATTTTTATGACCATCAAAGATAGATCCCGCTGGGACGCTTGTCTAGGAAAGAGATTCATAAACTGCAGATGATCTAATGCAGAATGGAGAATACCTGCAAATCGTGAAGGACTGATTTCAGCAAGTTGTGAGCTTCACAGAAGCCTTTGAATTCCTTCTCCCTACCAAGGTCTAAATTTAATGCTGTTTTTTTTTTTTTTCCACTGGGTTGTACTGCGGTCCTCATTTGAATAGGAGTCGAATGGGTGAAAGGGAGAAATCTTCATTCGGGGTAAGTTTGACATCACAGTATTCTTGATAGGTTTTCTTACCTAGAAGGACATTAATATAGACCCACTGGAAGTTGGCAGCTACACATAAATTAATTCTTGATACCATTTCCTCATAAGCATGGAGAAAAGGTTGCATATAAGAGGTATCATCAAGAATCAATACTGAAATGCACTCCTGTTCTTGAAGGAGGAAAGCAAAAGGCTGAATGCTAATTTCTGAGTCCCTGTGGAACAAGAAGCTGTGAATGCATTATCTGATTTCATCCTCCAAACAATCTTACTGTGTTGGCAGATGGAGAAACTGAGGCACAAAGATTTTTTTTAAATAAAGATAGGATTATATTTTATTTGCTGAACCTTAGGTTATTTTAAAACTAGAAACAAAAGAAAAATCAGTAACACTCATCTTGCATCTGTTTAAAGTTAATATTCTCTTCCTCATGAGTTTTTCACATCAATTTTCATACTTTAAAATATTTTCTTGACAACAGTGTTTTTTGGTGTCCACTTAAATTCTTGTGCCTATGACAAGTGTCTTCCTCTCTTCACCTATTCTGATTCTGTGTGTAGCTATGTGTGCACATAGTATGTACATGTGTTTTTGGATGAAAACAAACATATCAATTCAAATTTTACAGAAAATGTAGGACAAATCACACCCTTAGCATATACTGTCATTCTGTCACAAAGTTTTTTATCTCACATTTTGTGTTGTCTTTTTTTGTTGTTAAGGCCAAGACAGAGAGCTTAGGACCTCATTTAAATGCCAGCAGTTTGACACATCAAACTGGTTATATTAAAGAGCCTGCAAGTTTTCTTTGGCCACCCTCAAGCTATTTTCAAATCTTGAGTAGCCATGATGCAAAGGATACAAGCGTCCCATCCCAGAGTAGCTACGTTGGTTTTTTTTTTATATACATAAATTTCTTCCTCCTCCCCCTCTCTCACTCTATGGTTCGCTTCTGTTGGTTGTTTCTAATTTTTATTTGTTTGTTTGTTTGTTTCTATATCCTTCATATAAGTGAGACCATCCCATATTTCTCTTTTTCTTTCTGGCTTATTTCTGCTAATATGAGTCCTTCCAGCTCCATTCATGTTGCTGCAAATATGGGATGGTCTCACTTATATGAAGGATACACAAAGATGTTCAACAATTTGCTCATCATCACGCGGCAATTAAGTTGTGGTTCCAGGGCTGCGGTACCACTATGCTGGGTTCTAAGCCACAATCGCGCAACACATGGGGCCGGGTATATTGGCTTTAAACCAACGTAAAAATACCAGCAACTCATTCTCTTCAGTGAGCCCCAAGAAAACGCTATGAGACCAAAGTGAGACGGAGACATCTTGATCCATACTCGTAATGAAAAACCTCAAGCTTCTTCGATTTCTACAAGGTTGAGACCTGTGCTGTATTGCTGCATATGACTTTTCCACCAAAAGTCAAGGGGAGGGAGACTTTCATGGTCTGTGCAGTAGATGCTAAGAAAAACCATCCCTCAATTTTTCAATCAACGCATGTAGAGTGAAGGCCAATTGTGGCTGTATATTTTAATGGCATGAATCAGAAAAGTGTGTTTTGGACCTGGATAGAACTCAAGAAATCAAATACAAAATTTCACAAAGCACTCTCAGGGACTGAGATGGGAGGTGGAGGTAGAATTCAAAGGCACACTCCTAGAACCTTGACCCCTGCTGTAAGCAGAGAGGTTTTTGTTTTTGTTTTTTTCTTTTTACCATTACTGCGGAGGTAACTTGAGTTCTCCACACTGTGTGAGTTTCAGGAGCAGAGATTCTCACCCCAGTGACTACATCTATCTCCCCACACCCACTGCCAAATGTCCAGTCATCATCCACCAACCAACCAATCCACACAGTCTATCTATTCCCAACTCCCTCCTTCTCCTTTGATAGCTGCCATTCTTTGATCAGAAAGTAAGGCTTCACTTTCGTTTTCTTTGTTTCGTTGCCTTCTTTCCTTGTCTTCTACAAATGGGTGAAATCACACTGTATCTGTCTTTCTCTTTCTGGCCTCTATTTCACTTAGCATAATGCCCTCATGGTCCATCCATGCTGTCAAAATGGGTAAGATTCTACTTTTTTAGTGGCTGAGCAATATTCCACTAAGTATCTTTAATAAATCATCTTTCTCCATCCATCTTTCATTGAGCACTTGGGTTGTCTCCATAACTTGGCTATTATAAGTATGTTTAAATGAGCAGAAGGCTACATGTATCTTTCAAAATTAGTATATATATATATATATATATATATATATATAAAATTCTTTGGGTGAATACCCAGAAACGGGATTACTGGATCATATGTTAATTCAATTTTTAATTTTCTGAGGATCCTCCATACTGCTGTTCATAGTGGCCTCACCAGCTTACATTTCCACTAACAGTGTATGAGGGTTCCTTCTCAGCATCCTCGCCAACATGCCTTGACTTTCTGTTTCGCCTTTCTAACCTGTGCAGGGTGAAATTTCATTGTGGCTATGATTTGCATTTTCCTGATGATGAGTGATATAAAACATCTTTTCAAGTGTTTATGTCTTATGTAAAATACCTATTTAGATCCTCAGTCCATTTTTTCAGATCAGGCCCATATTTCTTTGTTTTTGAATGGTAGGCATTGTTTATATATTTTGACTATTAACTCGTTTTCTAATGTGATTTGCAAAATCTCCCATTCAATTGGATATATTTTTGTTTTAACAATGTTTTTTTTCACTGTGTAGAAACTTTTTAGTGTGATTCAGTCCCATTTATTCATGCTTGTTTTTATTTCTCTCGCTGTTTGAGATGAAGTCACCAAGACATCACCAAGGTCAATGTCAAAGTACTTGTCACCTGTGTTTTCTTCTACTCGGTTCATTGTCATGCGTCTTACATTCAAGTGTTCAGTCCATTTTGAATTGATTTTAGTTTTTGGTGTGAGACAGTGATCTAGTGTTATGCATTTGCATGTGTCTGGTTTTTCTAGCACCATTTGTAGAAGAGACTTTTCTTTCTTGTGTGCTCTTGGCTCCTTTGTCATATACTGAAGGTGCTTACAAAATCATGTGTTCACATCTGGGCTCTTGATTCTATCCCATAACTATGTGTACCTGTTTTTATTCCAATAAGGTGCAGTTCTGGTTTTGTCTATGCTAAATATTAAGTTTTTTTCATGAAGCCACACTTGCATATATTGCTTCATAAAAAACTTGAAAATTATTATTCTGGTTCAACTCATTCATTTTTTAGACAAAGAATATGGGTCCGATTTAGACTGAGCTAGAATTTTTTTCAATCTGATGTTCTGCCTCACCATTAGAGTTAACATACAATTAAAATGCACCACTAAATTGTCATATAATTATACTGTGGATATAATTTCTACAGTGTATTGCGGTTTTAAGCATTGCATTGTTATGTGTGTGCATATTCATTGTTCCTTATAGCTATTTTATGATTTGGGCTGTGTTAATAATAGTGTCTTTACAGTAAAAGACTTGAAGCTCATAAGTGGTGCAAGTTGCCTAGTAGTACCTAGTTCTCCTAATTTTTAATCTAGTACATATTCTTCTGCTTCCAACAGTATCTCTGGATGTATTTACTGCCACAATTATGGATAAGCATCGAGGCAATTTTATACTAAGAACATTTTGTTCAAAATTTGCAAATTGCAATTATTTTTTTCATGAATCGTTACTTAAAAAGAACAAGATTACTTATGACCTTGCTGGAAATTCCACCTCTTCTGTCCCTGTTGTCAGTTAACATACAGGTGACATCTCTTCCCTTTGGATTCTGGAAACAGCATTTTCAAACTGGCAAATATCAGAAACCTCTTATTGCTGACCAATCAAAAAAGCCAGTTTGGCTACTCGCCTCAAGTTTCAGAACAAACTTTATTGACATTTCTGTAGGACTTTCCCATGACATTGCTGATCATCTCAGATTCATTTTTCCAATCACATGTTCTACTAAAAAGCAGCATCACTCCTCATCTTCACTACTGAGGGAACATACAGAAGGAAAGTAGTCACTTTATTTTCTTCAGACAAAAGTTTGGCGGTGTCTCCAAGATGCAAGCGATACTTGAGTTCTTCACGGAATCACGGACTTTGGAAAGTATTGATCACTTTGTTAAGGAAAATAATCCTTTTGGTTTGTTTTTAGACTATTCCTTTTTACCCAAAAATCACCATGGCTGCAACACTGATATACACTCTTCATTTGTCCTCGACTTCCTTTCTGTCTCTTCAAGTGGGATTTGAATCATTCTTCATTTTGATTTCCATTTACCTTGGTGCAAAATGAATGTTGCTTTCTATGTGAAAGACACACACAAACTGTAATTCTCTGTTAAATGCAGTGAATCATTATTATTGCATTTTAATACTAGCAGCTGCTATGGGATACTTCGGATCATAATCAGCCATACCTTTGCACTTGAAACACTCATCCATCATACCACTTCTCACGTCAGCACTATTGAACATTTTCTTCTGCACCATCATTATCAACTCACACTATATTTTGCAGTTATGAATTCAGTAAATTTCCACTCAAAGTTCATTGTCCTAGGTGATACTCGATTTAAAGATTTACTTGAATCCAAAATGAGGATTCCTTCCTTTATTTTTGTATTGTATTTCCTCCCTTTGCCGGAAATTGTTTAAATTCCAAAACAGAATGTGCTCTGGAGAGATATTTCATCCAACTCCTTCTTTCACCTGTTGAGAGAAAGTGACTTGTTGAAGACAGTAACATGGCCACACTGATTTTAGACCCTTGTCTTATGATTGACAAAATAACTTTCCTTTCTTACTGCCAAGCACAAACACATTGGAAGCATGACTTTTCCAGGAGAAAGGCTCTTCAACGGAAATGGAATAGAGCACCTTGTCATGCAGTGTGCTGCAGGCTTGTTTGTTGAAGGTACAGCCACCTAGAAAGCAGAGGCAGCTTTCCCACCTGTACTGGACACCACCGTGACTTTATGGCAGCACAAAATACAGTGGCCGTAACATATTCCATTATATCAGCAGATTTTGTAAAATAAGAAGCACAAACACAAGGCTCTTCTGGTCTCTCATTCAATTATGAATGCACTAAAATAGCAATACCAATATCACAGAGTTTCCCCAAAGGGCTACTTCAGATATTATTTTTTATGACATATATAGGCTTAAAGTATTTCAAAATACATATTCAAAAATAGAATTACAAAAAGTGAACTTGGGAAAACAATTCCCCCATGAAAACCTATTGAAATGATAAGACAAAGCCTTCATGGAAAGTGCAAATTCGTTTCCATTCATTCTGCCTCCAAAGACAAATGAACTTAATGGTTTTATTCTGCAGAAATATCACACTTAGGCATCCAGTGAACGTTCTTAATGAATTGTGTTTATCACCATTTTTGAGCAAATGATGATGATCAGTCAGTGAAAAGTCATCCTTTCTCCTCCCCCCTGAGCAAAGACTCTGTTAATAAAGTATGAGTGACTGTGCATTTTTTGAAAAGTGCTAGAAGGGAGAAGAAATGTAGGCCACCATTTCCCATAGCTTCGAGGCTCTTTGGCATGCTCACTGGAAGCCTTTCGGAGATGAGAAGGGAAACACCTTGCAGTGTTAGAATACACTACCTGAAATGACCCATCCCCCCACCTTTATTACTTTACAACTCATCGATAATATTGTATAGATTTAAGCTAACCACCGTGGTGATCTGATATAGGTATAGTACTGGCCACAGTCAGGTTAATAAACACACCACACCTGTCTCCTCAATTGTTCTCTTCAATGGTGAGAACACTTATGATCCACTCTTGCAGAAGACCTCAAGCATGCAATAGATTCACCGTAATCACTATGCTGACCAGGAGATCCCAGGACTTATTTATCTTGGAACTGAAAGCTTGTACCCTTTCACCAACAGCTCCCCATTTCTTTTACCACCCCCCCAGCCCCTGGCAGCTACTGCTCTACTCGCTATGAATTCACCTTCCATTTTATTTTACTCCGTTTCCTTTTTTAAATTTCCACACATCATTGAGATCACACAGTATTGATCTTTCTTTGTATGGCTTACTGATTTATTTCACTAAGCATGCCCTCCAGATCAATCCATGTTGTTGCAGAGAGCAGGGTTTCTTATTTTTCAACACGGAATAATATCCCAATGTGTGTGTGTGTGTGTGTGTGATCATCTTTATCCATTCATCTATTGATGGACTTTTCGGTTGTTTCCATATCTTGGATACAGTGAATAATGCTGCAGAAAACATTAGAGTACAAATATCTGTTCAACATAGTCACTTCATTTCCTTAAGATATATACCCAAGTGTGGAACGGCTGGATTATATAGCAGTTCTATTTTTAATTTCTTGAGCAATCTCCATACTGTTTTCCATAAAGGTGTAATAATTTATATTCCCACTAACAGTGCACAGGGTTCTTTTATGAAGATTCAGCACCTCTTATCTCTAGTTTTTCTGTAACCCTAATAACAGGTATATGGTGATACTTCATTGTGGCTTTGTTTTTCATTGTTTTGATCACTAGAGAGGTTGAGCATCTCATGATCAGTACATGCGGAAAATGTCTTTTCAGAGCCCTGCTCATTTTAAGCAGGGTATATGTTTGTTTGCCATACCATTCCTTATGTACTTTGGCTATTAACCTATGTGCTTTACAATATTTATTCCTGTTCCATAGGATGTCTTTGTACTCTTGATCCTTTCCCTTCACTTTACAGTCACGGTTTAGTTTCAGGTAGCCCTACCTACATTTTTGGTTTTGCTTTTGTTGCCTGTGATTCTGGTTTCATACTCAAAAAGTCACTGCCGAGACATTGTCAAGAAGCTTTTCCTGTTTTTTCCTAGTTTTAGAGCTGTGAATGTAAAGACTTACATTTTGGTCTTTAATTTATTTCAAGCTTTTTTTTGGTGACTGGTGTAAGAAAAAGATCCATTTTCATTCCTTTGTCTCAGTAATCTGGTTCTCCCAACACTGAAATATCTTTTCTCCATCATTTGTAGAGAAATGGAATCCTATCGCTTGGGTTGCATATCTATGGGCAGATCCAATGAACCTGGGAAAACCAAACCCTCAGCTCTGCCAAGTTTTCTTGCCAATGGAAGCAGTCATTTTACCCTTGCCTGAAGAAGTTATTCCTGCTTTAAAATAGCCTCCCCTGAGGTAGTTTCCTTGCAAGATACTGATTCCCCTCAGACCCACTATCACCATTCTTCCTTTGCATCTAAAGTTCCAAACTAACCTTCCCAATTCTCGCAGGCTTCATTGCAAAGTATAAGCCATGAGGTGGTGGACTATAAAAGAACTATGTGATTTTTCCAATTGATAAAAACAGTAAGCTGAGAAAAAAATGTGGGGATGGATTTTAAGGATATGGGGTAGTGGAAGAAGGAACATAACTCTGGACTGGGCTAATTCCATTGGTATAAGACCTGTAAGCAGACCAATTGTATGATTTTATGATAACATGGATGGAACTAGAGGAAATCATATTAGCAGAAACAAATCAGAAAGAAAAAACAGAAGCTAAATGGTCTCACTAATATATAGGACATAGGAAAAACAAACAGAAGACCAGGAGGAAAAGTCAAAACAAGCTAACAGCCAAACTAAAGTATACAACTTGCGGGGGTTGGGATGAATGGGAGAGGTCAGGGAGGGTAGAAGGTAGGTGAACCCCGGGGAATACAAAGATGTGAAATAATAATTTAAAATTTAAAAATAAGACCTGTAAGCAAAGATTCTGAATTCGGTGTTTTAGGAATTAGGGTTCTAGCAGTAATCTACACTGGTTTGCTGAAACATGGACATGTATGCGACCCATGCTACATAAAATTGAGATGCTAGAATTGCTCTCATATACTGTAGGGAAAGTATCAAAAGACTTAGAGAGAGCACATTGCTAGAATGGATGTGTCATGAAAGAAGTGCTCGCCAACTTCACTGAGCAAGCTCTGAATCAGGGCTCATGAAAACAGACTTCCTGGTGAGGTCTTCCAGAGAACCATCAGATCAGACAACGCATAATGCAGATGGTTCCAGATTGATGATGGTTCGACTTAGGATTTTTCAACTTTGCCATGGTGCAAAAGTGATACACACTGAGTGAAAACTTGATCAATAGTCCTTGCAGCATTTGCTGCAATAGCAAAAACTGGAAACAACTCAAATACCTTTCAGTAGTAGAATGGATAAACTAATTGTGGAACATTATAAAGAACTATGGAAACTAAAACGATGTAAGATAACTATATACATTATAAATAAGTTCCAACGCGTAATATTAAACAAAAGAGTATAATTCCCACACAGCTCTAACTAAATGGATTCTACTTTAACAGAGATATAGTTGAAAAATAGCAGAGATACAGAAGAAAATATGAAGGGAGACAAAACAATAATTATCAAAAAAGTTAGAATAATGATGGGAGGGAAGAGACTGCTATTGATAAGAGGCACAGATGGAGGTTCTGGAGTGCTGTCAAGTTGTATTTCTTACCAGACTGTTAATGACTACTATTCATTAAATTGGTGGACATTATACAATATCATTCAATGCATTTTTACATACAATATTTTCAACTTATGATAGAATTATCAGGACACAAGCTCAGGTGGTCAGAGACGTTCTGCAGTTCTCTGAGAAGGGACAGTTGAAGGAGCTCCAAAACCATTTACCCCCTTTGTCGGCTGCCAGACTGCTAGTTTTCACTATGTTGCAGGCTGTTGGGTTTCAAGACTATGGCAGAGGTGGACAATATGAAATGGGTGGATAGAGGGCAAAGTTAGTCCGTGCAGTTCTTATCAGGATGTACTCAATCTTGAATCAATGCTTTTCAGCTTTCTGGAAATCTTTGACTAATGTCAAGATTTCTAAAAATGCCTATACTGACCCTGTTTGTCAATTTTTTTACTAGAAGACAATATTTAGTAGTCGCTATCCTGACATTTTCACTGGCATCATGCCTCTGCTTTGATTTTCTACCTACTTTCTGCATGATTTTAATTTATTGTGCTCTTCCTTGAACTAATTTCTCTGCCCACCAAATTAATTTCTTAATATGAAATCTGAAGAAACTGATTTGCCAATGATTATTATTTTGTAATTTTACTGCTATACATTTCCTCACAAAATACTACTTTAGTAGCATCCCACAAATTTTGATAAGTGTTTTTTTCCCTTTCCCTCATTGATCTAAATGCATTCCAATTCATTTTTATAATTGCATTGTTTTTCATGTAATTGGGGTATGTTATATTATTGCATCAGTTTAAAGTATAAAATCTGTTGATTCAATCCATGTATATACTGCAGTAGGGTGACCCCACCATGCTAGCATTTGCTCTCACCTCCATTAAAAAAGCTAGCATTTCTTTTTTTATGGTGACTTTAAAACCAGCCTTAGTATATAATACAGCATCATCAACTATAATCACACTTTTGTGCAGTAGATCTGTTTGCAAGTTCCCCTAAGCCACAGCCCCTCAAAACCACGTTCCCCCCATGAGTCTTTACACTCTTTTCTCTGAGCTCGCTCTCTCTAGCATTCTATCTTCTCGCCTCTTCTGTAGTAACGCTGGTCATCATGCTGGTGATAGTACTGCTGGTGCTTCTGCCAATGTTAGCCCTGCTTCCAGGCTCAGGTGTGCATTTATACATGTGCACAGCTCCACTCAGTGGGCCCAGGTGACCACGCCCCATGCCCACACTCCCAAGCACCTTCTGTATGAACATAATCAAGGCCACAAGTGATTGCCACAGAGGCTAGTGGCATAAAAAAGCTATGTGACATTGCCCTATTTTATATGAAGTCATTCTCCATCAGAACAATTTCCAGTAAGGCGTATTTATTTCTCAGTGCCAGGCCTCTGCCCCCAAATCATTACATCTAAAGAAAAATTGTACAACCACCCAAAATCATTGGATTATTTTCTAGAATTTTATCATTGATCCTTAATGGTTAAGTGCTTAACACAACCAAGCATCCCAAAAGTGATGCCCACATCTTCCCTTGGTGTGGAAGGCAAGTAAATCATATTTCCTAACCTGCTAATAATAATCAGCTGGGAAGCTTGTTAACAGTCTGGTTTGCCAAATTGCTCTTTTGGAGAGTTTGTTTCCAATGGGATGATAAGGGGGTGAAAATTTGTTTCTGTTTTTGTTTTGTATTTGTAACAAGAACCTCAAATGACTCATAACATCAGGGAAATTTTGGTAACACTGGGGTAGTGGATCCCTTGGCCAGCAGGCACTGCTAAGAAATGAGCATTTTATGGTTACAAGTCTCCCAATGTGCTGAATACTTGGTCTAGTCCTCCGAACAAGAGGAATTGATTCTGCCTGGGAAGGAGGTAGTGCCCTCCAACAATAGATGAGAGTGACGTGATATCTATGACCCCAGAGCAAATACCTGGTTGCAGTAACACAGCAGCGTTTCAGGGAAAACTAAACCTTCACAGCCCTCCCTTGATTGGCTATGATAGTACTATTTCCAGAATGTCTGCATCCTTGGTTTGCCAACTTGAATAAAACATCCCATGAAAGACAGTGTTTGATCAATACTAGAGGATTTGGCATCTCCAAGTAATCGTGTGCACTGGCTTGGTTGTCCGTTGTGAATAGCAGAACATACGAAGAAGTTACAGACAACTGAACTGGACCTGAGGAGACTCCATCATCTCCTCCCCGAGAGCATCCACAGGAGATGGCACTCTCTTTAGGAAATCTTCCAACTCTTGATTTGTTGGTTTTAAGGGATGCATGCATTTTGTGGCTGTAGCAAATGCATGGAAGCCAGAGATTTGTTTGAGGATGTGGAAGTTAGACTAAGAACTGGGGGTGCAGGATAACAAAACGCCTGGAAGCTGGGCTCTGACAGAGAGCTGACAAAGTTGAGCAATTATATGGCAAGTGCTTGCCAGGTGCTTTCCATGTATCATTTCATTTACCAACCCAAATCTGAAATGAAATTTTGACTCTGGGTTACCGAGGGCCAGACATCCTTGATGTGGTCCATGAAGAAATCGATGTCTCTCGATTTTCTTGAACAACTCACAGGATGTGTTAAATGCTAACACTGGCCCTAGGAAATTCAATGTTGTTGATCAGCAGAGTATTCTGGAACAAAGGTCCTAAAGAGCTTTTCCACGTAGACAGGAAAGCAGCTGGGGAAACCTGCTCAGATGCTCCCCCAGTTTCAGTCTTTATCCAAGGCTGTGGGCAATAAGGACAATTGTATCTACCAGCCTTTTCCCTATATTTATTTATCATGTAAGGGGGGAGGGTGTTAAATACTAGTATTTACTGGCCATTCAACATGTTACAGGTAACATGTTCCAATGAATTCACTCACATGTTTACATGTGTGTATGTGCATATACATGCACATGTGCACATTTCTGTGCCTAACATCCCCCAGGCTTTCATTTCCACTGGGACGAACTACGAAAAGACTATGGATCCAGCTCAGGTGTGGAGGCCTCTGTGTACTATACCTTTTCTATTGTGCAGTTCGTGTTGGAAAGGTGTTAATATATGGCGGACTTTTTTCAGTGGCTCTTCCCATAAAATCAGATCCACACCACTCCATTAGTCATTAGGATATTCATGTGGTCTTACCTCTGTAATGGAAACTGCCCTATTGCTGTGACGCGTGGCATTGATGCAACAGGACATGTGATGTCACACTTGAGTAATCTGGGGCCCCCTAGATTTTCCTTGTAGCTCAGTCAATATTTATGAACCATTTCAGGAAAGCAGTTGGTAAGTCTGAAAGCAAAGGGACCCCAACACTTATATTTGGAAACTGCTAAAAACTATTCATACGTTATGATAGATGATTTTTCAATCATAAGAAGCTATGCAGTAAATATCGTGATACTCTCTGGTTTGGTTTTGACGTATTATTAAGATTTCAAATTAAATGACATCTAGATATTAAGAAATATTTTTCACATCACACAAGATAAGAAGAGCACACGTTCCCTAACCCACGAACTCAGTTCTCTGTCATCTCAGCAGCCATTAGTTTGCAGTTATTACATGCAATGCACCAAATCTCCATTACTCTCCACAGCTTAGGGACATGAGGATTCCCAATGAAAACCTACAGTAAATAAAACTAAATAAGGAAGTGTCTACATCAGTGCTACCCAGTATAACCTTCTGTTGTCATGAAAATATTGTGTATCAACACTGTCCAATACATAGTTACTGGTCACATGTGACTGTTAAGCAACTGAAAACACACAAGCATGAATGAGGGTTTGAATTTTCATTTGATTTCATTTTAATTAATTAAAATTGAAATAGCCGCCTTGGACTAGGTGCTATGAGATTGAACAGTGCAGGTCAATTCCAACGATGCTTAAGAAAATTTGAGACTAGTAGGTAGCACTAAGACCTGTGAACATCATGGTAAAAAAGTGAGACATCACCTAGTCCCATGTCACCATTTTCTCTGAGGGCAAACTAGGACCTTACAAACGAGAGACTTGGATGAGCACAAAGCAGAGTAGAAATGGGGCTCTCAACGTCAACCCCAGAGAGGTTTGATCTGCAGCCTTTGGCCATTTGATCATTTTTGAAGATTTATTTTTCTCAGGCACAGGACAATATAGGTTCTTATTTGTTCTGACTTATCTTTTGAAGGCATACTCGTCTGCTGGTGGGGTAATGACACCATGCTCTCAAGCTATTAGGTAGCAGCAGGCAGTTTCCTGTGTCCAAAGAAGTTGTCTCTCTGCACTAACAGTGAAAGTCTGTTAGATGAGGAAGACTATGGCCTTTCTGTCCTCAGAAGAACTAATGCTAAATTACAGTCCAATGAGTGATAGCATTAAGAATTATGAATATAATATTTTGTTAGATATTTCTAAGAAAATTATCCTTCTACTTTGACCAAATCTCAAAAAACAGCCCAAGTCAAAAAATTTCACAAAACTTGGTTCATTCAAGCCCCATATATCATTTTGTCTGACCTACTCATGTGTTTCAAAATGAATAACTTTTATTCAAAGCATATTATTTTTTAAAAACACATTAAAAAAACACCTAGCAGTAAAACAACAATGACAAAAAATGGGACACAAACGCCTTACTTCCCTGCTGAATTCCTTCCTTGATGACCTTGACATAATATCCTTGGCTTTTCCTAATACAGAAAATGACAATGAAGGATGCTTCCCTGCATTTTACGATAAACCCTTTCAATTTTATTTGCCAATGCCTCATGCATATGGATCCTTAAAACAGATTATTTGTAGAGTGCCATATCTACTTCAACCACTCCCCTCCTAGTCAGCATCCCCAGGAAAAGCTAGTAAACAGGGTGTACATTTAGTCTTCTCTTGATGTTCTGGTTCTTGCAAATTATGACTTTTGTATAGCAAAAGCAGATCCACTTTAACTGAGGTTGTTTTTCTCATCAACATTATAATGAAATGACATTGAATGAGGACCAGCTCATAAAGAAAATGCACGTTTCTTTCCATCAGACAATAGGAACGTGTAACACATTGTGGCTTCTTTTATACCCTTGCCACCAGGAAGTTCAATCAACTTGAACACTCAGTCATTGTAATTATATCAGCGAGGCATTCCTCCTTAAGTCATCATGAGTTTTTTAACAGTCTTATCATAAACATTTTTATTGCAAGCCATTTTAAATGATCTTGGTAAGCAAGCAGAGTAGGTATAGCAAAGATTTCAATTACTATCATTAATGGAGATAAAATAGCATATTCAAAGAGGCTGTGCCCAAATTCTTGGTGTTCAGAAAAGGCAGTTTATCAGTATAGACAGTGTGCAGAAAGCTGATGTGGAAAATGGAGAGAGAAGTCATAAAATCAGTGCTCCTTATTATTTAACTAGACACAAAATGTCCTTGAGCGCTTACATGCACAGTGTTGACCAGCCCTAGACTATAATCCAGTCTGGTCAATTCAGCAGGGAATAGCCATAGGCTGTGGTTGGGATTGAGCACCAGGATGTTTATCAGGAACATTCTAAGCTGTAGTGTATGTGTTAAAGTAGCCTAAAGAAGCCAGAGGTCAAGCTGTCGGTAACCTCCAGCATCAATAATCAATGCTATTTAAGTGTCCATAGGAGATTCAAGTGACAGTAGCTACCATCAGAAATGGAATCAAGGACTCATAGATTCAGGTACCCACGTAGAAAGGGTGTATGTGCATCATCATGAGGAAGAAAAACTCTGCATCTTATTTACTCATTTGATTTCCAATTTTGTGGCTGACCAAATAGGCAGATATCCAGCGATTTCTTCAGATTTACAAGAAAAAGCAACCATGAAATTGGGTCTCAAAACTGACGAAAGACGAAATTACTCTTATTTATCGTTATAATTTCATCTCTTCCAACTGGGCCACAAATCATCCAATACAGGAATTCAAAGAGATCAAAACAAGCTAACAATTCTCCAACATTACTAAGCTACACCTCCTTGTGTGGTAAATAAACCTCCGCATACATAACAGATCAGTAAAGAGGAACCCGATCTCCTCTGTGAAGGTGAACAAAGTAGAGGAGATATGTGAGGCTTCATCTAAATACCTGCCCGTTGTGGCCCACTCTGCCTTGAAGTGGTAAATCCGAATTTTTCAGAAAGAAATGAAAAAACAACTTGAGGGATGGAAATCCATTTAATTTCATCTTATTTGAACGATGTGTTTCTATATGATTGATGTTAGTCACGTGCAGCACTAGGTTTCAGCCTGATTAACACCTTGATAGACTACTTACTCCACTTTATCAGAGACTTTATACTACCTCCCTGCAGCATTTACCCTCGAGAATCCTTAGTAGGTGCTCAATTATTGTCAGATGGCCCTGGGGAGTTCCTGTAAGCAGCTCCTCCGATCAGGGCAACATTGATGCTTACCAGCATATCAATGAGAGCACAGGCCAATTGCCCACTTGATGTTATCTGAAACAGCCACTTCGAGTGAGCACAATATACCTCATTAAAACTCATATTTTAGGTCTAGAGCAGGTTTAGTGTTTCCTGTGAAGAGAAGGACCATGGTCACCTGTGACAAGAAGGACCATGGTCATCATGCTTTCTGTTGGAGTTGAAGTCTCAGACTTTGGACATAAGATTCATGGCTGGGTAACAGCTGAGCAATAATCACTTCCCCACGTGGGGTACCGATCCCAGATACGTGTCACTATGTCCTTAGAAGAACAGGGATGGTTCTTTGTAGATGTGACTTAATTGAGCATGTCAAGACAGCGAGATTATCCTGAATGATCCGGCCGGCACTCAGTGCTAGCTCGTGTGTCACAAGAAGACAGCAGAAACAAACTTGCCAGGCACTTGCCGGGCACAGAGACAAACTTGCCGGGCACATGAAATGGAGCAGAGAGAGATTGGGAGTTGTTGCTAGCTCCCAGGAAGGAAAAGAGTAGACAGGCAAGGTAAGAGAGAAAGAGGACCCATGCACGGGCAGTCTTCACGCCCCACATTGGGTGCCAGGATGTAGCCAGGGCACGGGACATGAGAAAGGACAATGAGAGAAATTGAGACAGCCAAAGAGGCTGAACGATTCACACGCTCATTCAGTTCCAGCCTCTTTTGCTGTGTCAATCTCTCTCGTTGTCCTTCCTCATAACTCACAGCCCAGGTCTTTGCAAGATGTTACCCTTGAAGACTGGAGGTGGCTGCAAACCAAAGACTGTTGGCAACCAGCGCAAGTTGGAATACACAAGGAATAGAGTTGGAATAGAGAAGCATGCCCTTCCCGAGAGTGTGTGAGAAGCAGAACCCTGTCACAGCTTGATTTGCAGCCAGTGATCGTGACTTTGAACTTCTGGCTCTCAGAGCTATGAGAGGATCAATTTGTGTTGTTTGAAGCCATCCAGTCTGTGAACAAGGATAACAGCAAGGACAAAAAACGAATAAAATTGTATCTAGAAATGATCTTAGATGGCACCGCATGCAACCCTCCCGTGAATATAGAGAAAACGAAAGTATGAGTTAACTGGTTTTGAACCAGGAAAAGCTTGTGGATGATGACTTTCCCAAGATATATTGCTTCATCTTCAGCAACGAGATCAAGAGCCTGAAGCTTCCACCCTATGGCGAGTCCCAAAATAACCCAAAGAAAAAGTGAGCTCTTGGTTTTAAGTTCAAAATAACCAGGGAAGCCACAGCAATGCTGATACATACGCTCGATCCTTTTCACTGCCGGAATCTGTATTCGGACTTGCTAATGTTTAACATCAGTCAATACTTCGCAGCTTTCTCGGGGTCATTGGCCACACGTGTCAGGAGGCATAAATTCCCAGTTGTCTGACCTGTGTGTCTCTTACACAGAGTCCAGGGAAGGCGGCTGGTAGCAGGCAGGGCGCTGCAGCACAGGTCGCTCCAGCCTGGGGCCCACTGAACAGGGGTTGAATCCCAACTCTGGAATTCCTTAGAGGGGCAGCCTGGGGCAAATCCTTTCCCACTCTTGCACCTCTTTGACGCTTTTAGAAATACGGTTAAAGACATAGAAGTTCACATTTAAGGCAATTTTAAGATGATCTATTCAAGAGATGCACATATATTTATGTGTGCGCACAAGTGTCTAAGTGTGTGTGTGCATATTTCCCCCAGGAAACTCCAATTGGGTGTTTATGGCGACTCTAGACTTTAGCTGCAAGAAGAATGAATGTTGACCCTAAACCAGGTTAGGAATGAATATGTACAAAATCAAAAATAACAGTAAGTAGCTGATGTGCGCGGTGTTTGAGTCCAGGATGCTAATTAAGTGATGCTACCCCCCACCCTCCCATCCCTGCCCCCAAATCACACCCCAGTGATGACAGCAGGGAAGGAAGAAAATGAAGGAGCAAGAGAATCTGGGAGCTATTTACCCAGGGAGGCTGGAGCATAAATCCTGGTGTGACCGAAAACTTCTTAGCTTGAAGACACACCTGGAAGGCACTAAACTCTGCTTTCTAGCGGGTGCGGACTGGGATGGAACCTACACACCAGGGACTATGATGCAACCATAGCAAAGATTGTGGCAGACGTGTTCGCACGTGCGCTGGCATTAAAGGTCACGGGGTCACACTATCCCTAGCCTGCAGCCTGGCCACCGCTGAGGAAGACAGAACCATGAGTGCGTGCGGATGAGTGGGTGAGCGTCCTGATGATGCACGAGCCCACACAGGAGCCGTCACAGCTTTGACGGACCTTGTGTCACCCACTAACTCACGCTTCCAAGATGGAGTCGCAGAAGTGCTGAAAACAGAAGTGCAGGATGAAACTCATTTGGGACCGCGTTGGCCTGCGTGGTTCCTCAGAGCTGCGGCTGTCTGTCCATGTCAGCCATGGTCCCCTTTCCATGTGGACATGCAGCCTTGGCTTTCCTGTCAGCACAGGCTCGCTGGCACCTGAGCGCTTCTGTCCCTTCTACCTTGGAACGCGAAGGCTCAGAGGCCGCTTCTCGCTTCCTTCAGCTTTTCCTAAGCCTTTGTTCATTCAACCCACAGTCGCTGGTCCAGGCACAGTCTCAGGGTTTGGGGTGCCAGCAGGACCAGCCCTTACGCCCTGAGCGACATCAGGTTACCTCAGGACCCCATCCATCTGCCTGACACTTTGGGATGCATGCTTGCTTCGTTCTTGTGCAGGGCTGGCCTGTGCAGTTTACTAGGCAGCGTTTCTGACCCCCACCCACAGAGAGCAGAAACACAGCCCCCCTCTCACTCCACCCTCCGCTGGCCCCCATCAAATGTTCCCTGGGGCTAACTTGCCCACAGCTGACAGCCTCTCTCCAGCCTTTCCTGTAGGGCAGCTAGGCAGGCTCTGAGCAAACACCCCTCACCCAGGAGAGGCTAGTATGCGCGTTTCTTCACAGGAGTTGGAAGAGGATGTGGAACTGAGTTGCAGCCAGGGAGACACTGCTCTCAGTTGACTCGTCAGGAAAGCGCTCAAGGTCTTGGCCACCATGGCCCCAGGTGCTCTCCCAGCAAACGAGTAGGAGGCAGCCAAAGGGTCTGGAGGATGAGCACAGCAGAGAGGGGGCTGCAGAATGTGCAAAGGTCAAGAACAAGGTCATCGGTGACAGGGTCAGATGGAAGCGCTCATGCCAACGTTTCCTCCCTGCTCTGCGCCCTTCTATTCTCTCTCAGAGTATTTCCCCCAAAGCTCAGACTCATCATAAATGAAGCTGATGGTCGCCCTGGGACCACCAGGAACAGCTATGTCTGCCTTATTGACCATCTCTGAACACTCCTGAGCTCAGGATCAAGTTCACTGATAGCTTTGGAAGGAAGGCATCTCCCTGAATCTGCATCCCCTGGTATCACCCAGTGTTTGGAAACACACTGGAAGCTTCTTTACCAACAGAGATGCTATTGTTATGGCAGCTTATGGCCATACTGCTCCGTCCCTTTAAAAACAAAACAAAACAAAACTATTTTTTATTGAGTAACATACACTTATGTTTAGTTTAGCATAACACTGGGTTTAGGGGTACAGGCCCACAGATCCTCAGAGATATGTCACCACCCCATACTCCCCACCAAATCACCCATAATCCTACCGTAGCATACAACCAGCAGAAGGACCACATCTGCTACCCCACTGGGAAAATTCTCCCCCACACACACACCAGCACCAAGCACTGAGCCTCTCAAAAGCCCAAGCACTAGAGATTGTGCTTCCCTGATGAAGAGCACTGTGGCGCCCAGCCACTGTGCCTCCCGCCACCCATGAGCAATGGCGTCAGGGAAAACAGGCCCATGTTGAAATCTGGCTCGGCTGCTTCCTAGCCAACGTGGGGGAGCGGCCACGCCACATCTGTTTCCATGTCTGGAAAATGGGAACAGCACCACAACCACTTTCACGGATTTCATAAAGATTTGTTCCAAGAATACATGGCTGGTGCTTCTGTGAGTCCAGGCACGCTGAGGCTCAGTAAACCAGACTGGTTCTTGCTGTTGCTGCATCGTTCCTGTGGGTGTGCCCTCGGTACACTGGCACCTTGGCTGAAGTGGCCCCCATGCCAGCTGTCACAGGCCTCCAGCGCCTTTGCACCATCCCAAGGATGTGCTGCTCTCAGAGTGACCTTGTTTGCAGTCAAGCACATGGGGTCCATGAGCAGAGATGGCACCCGGAAGGGGACTGACTTCGACTTCAGAGCTCTCTTCCTAGTCAGCCCCTCGAATCAGTGATCTGCGTGGTAACAGTTGGCTCCGAACACACGGGGAAGTAGCAGAACTTCTAACATATCGAGCATCAGAAGATCTGAATTCTTGATCCAGCTCCTCCTCAAAGAAAGTCATGTGTCTCTTCCAAACATCTGTTGACTCGCTTCTCATATAAGAGAACAGACTGCTGGATGGTGCTGTGGCACTGTGAGTGGTGTTGGGCTGTGTGCACACAAGGGGTGGCTGGTCTTGTGCCTTCATAAAGTGCAGACCCAGGTGGAGCTGTTCTTATCTGGCTCTGATGGAAAAGACTGTCACATTCCATTTGTGCTAACCGCTACCATCTAAGAGGCTTCCTGCTACCATCTACCTATGGTGGCGGAAATACCCCATGCAGAGTGGCGTGGGAAGAAGAGTAGAAGGAAAGGTAGTAATGAGAATGGATGGCTGTAGCAACACAATCTGCACTCGCTGGCATCTGCTAGCTCCCTCTCCTCCGTGACACCAGGAGACCGCGTTTCTTGGCCCACATGCGTTTATGTGGCCACTGGTGACAGCTTTGGCCACTCGATGTTTCCTGAAGTAGATGGGTTTCTAGCAGTTCTTAAGTCATCCTCCATGGGCTTTGTTTCTATCAACTGGCAGCTGGGTGCAAGGAATCCAGTGGAGAACCCCACCATCCTCCAAGAGGGTAGGACTCTCAAAGCAGGATGCTGAGTGCCTGAGGTAGACTCCCCCCTAGACCAGATTAGACATTAGGCATCAGAATTTTCACCTTGTATTAAGCCAAAGTTTCTGGTGCCTGCCATTAGCCAAGCTTGCATGTGTCCCAATACTGCCTATCCTTCACCCCACCTATTGCTGCATAGGGGTGTTGGCAGCAACAGATATGTCAAGTTTCAAGCACAGTGCCTGGCCCACTTAGACACACAATAGAGCTCGTGCTCCTTACCATGGATGAGTCACATCAATCCATTCCAACATCTGAATAATTATTTTCCTTTCCACTTTTTGACACTATCTTGATGCGATGGAAATATTGACCCCTGAGGCCCTTTAAAGGGAGTCTGAGTTGTTTTAAATTGTTACTAACATGTGTAAATAACCTTGTGGTTTACCTTGAATAATGTGAAGCTGAAGCTATTGTAAGCACTAAACAAGTTCACCAATGCCTCAATTTCTGCTGATTTCACAAACCACAAATGCCATTGTTATGTGGGGGAAGAAAAATATGCCATTCAGTCTGGTGACTTAAAGAAAATCTTTCCTCTATGTTGATTTCAATGCATCTATTTTGAAAAAAAAAATAAACCATTATTCACAATTCTCATCGTAGGACTGAATCCGAGTGGAGGCTGGGATCAATGAGAATTTCAGAGCTGCAGCCAGAAACTGATTGCTTGCGGGCTGCTTTGGAGTCCTGTGTTCTATTTGTAATACCCATTTTCTTGTTAATTGTCCCAGCAAAGACACACTCTGATAAAACAGCTGCAGTCCCCACAAAATTCATTGGAATAAAAGACCCACTCAGGTAACCCATTCATTATTCTAGAAAGGCACTGGTAGCTTTGACAAAATAATTATATAGAGAAACAGACTGTTAAAAATCCCATTGATTTCCTACATTCAGAATTTTCCTATATTCAGATAAATGCCACATAGAAAACTGAACAGTGCCCAGGGATCAGTGGTTTCAATCAATCATTTAAGGGATGCTGGATCTATGTGAGTACAGACTGCATGACACCCACCTAAACAAGAAGCCCCCAAATGGAGGTAATACTATTGAAGAGCTAGCCCTCTTCAGATCTCTTCCCTCTCAAAAATTCAGACAAGGAAACCATTAATCTCACATCCAAGTCCCTCTGCAGGACAGCCTTACCCAACCTTAGGGAAAAAAAAAAAAACTATACTAGTTACCCACGCATAAACCTCATCTGAACTTGCCTACATCCTTGTTTTTACCAGGCCACATCCACTACCTGGCTATTCTGACCACCCTGTCTGTGCTTGTTGAAATTGAATCCATTCCATTAAGCTCATCCCAGTCCTAGCAATTTCATGCAGTCTTTTCTGATTACTTCTTGAAACATGTGATGGACGTAGCACGTCCTCGTGTTCTGTATTAGTGTCTCTTTTGAGCACTTCTAATCTTCAGGGATTCGTCTTCTGGATATTTGTCTTGGGTGCCCTGCTACTACTGTTTCCTAAATATTGGAACTGTTTTACTTCATATTCCTCACCAGTTCTAACGTGGTGCTCTATAGCTGGCTTCTGGTCCTTAAATATAAATATTTTCATTCAAAAATGTAAAACCCAACAACAATAACAAAACAAACCATTTGAAAAATAGGCAACAGACATTTCTCTAAGGAAGATAATCAAATGGCCAATAAGCACATGAAAAGAAATTCAACATCTCTAGTAATTATGGAAATGCAAATCAAAGCCACCATGAAATGCCAATTCATGCCCATTAGGATGGCTATTGTTTGAAGAAAAAAAAAACAGAAAATAATAAATGTTGGAAAGGCTCTTTAGAAATTGGAACCCTTGTACATTAGTGGTGGGACTATAAAACAGTTCAGCTGCTATGCAAACCAATATGGCAATTTCTCAAAAAAAAATTAAAACTGGAGTTGCCATATGAACCAATGATCCTGCTCTGAATTGCACAGCCAAAAGACTCAAAGCAGATCTTCGATACTTGCAAAGCAACGTTGAAAGCAGTCCCCATAAAGCCGAAAGGTACAAACAATCCAAATGCCAGCAACAGAGGAAGGGATAAGGTGAAGGCAGGTATGTACATACAATGGAATTTTATTCAGTCCTAAAAAGGTGGGCATTCTGGCCCCAAGGTTGACCAGGGCACCCCGAGTTGGTCATCCTCTGGGCCACCACCTGCTGCTCACGGGCATCCTGACAAGGGTGGCAAACTGCCAAGCTCTAAGTGCTGAGGCAAAGGACTGGGTGCTGCCAAACCGGAAGGTTGTGGCATGGACTGGGCTGCAAGGTGAGATGGCATCTCCAAGCGGGTCCATTTCAAGGATGTCAATAGGGCATTTGGCTTCGTGGTGAGAAGGTCCCTGCAGGGTGCAAAAGTGGACCACCTCGCTGAATGGTTTCACATGTACGGTAAGCTCCACGTCACCCTGGACATCCGTGAGTGTGCAGGATTGTCAGGCAGGACCTACAGCTGGCCAGCTTCGGGGAACAAGTAGCAGAGATGCTGACCTAGACCTCACCCTGCTTTGAATGCTCCAGGGGGAAGGGGAGATTGGACTGGGAATCCCGAGAGGTAAGTGGGGAGTCCAAGGTTTTGTTGCACTCAAAATTGTCCTGTTCAGGGGCAGGTCTGGCCTGAGGGGAGAGGAGATGCCAGTCTCTCTGCTGTCCCCAGGAAGTGACACCTCTTGCTTCTTCTATGTTTTTCTTTCTCTAGTGTTTCTGTAAATCAGACTATCAACCCTGCTCCAATAGAAAGTATAAAAAAAAATCAATTTGCAATGATGTACCAATACTAAAAAGGTAAACTAAAACCGCTGACCAAAAAATGAATTAAAATATAAAGAAGAAAATACGTAGAAAGTAGAAAACAGTATCTTGGGAATATCCATCACGCTCTGGCATCAACTCGAGATGACCTAAAGTCATTACGGGAACTGGTGCTTGGTCACACTTCTCTGGATCAGTTGACTTCCTGACAATTCATGTAGAGTCAGGAGCAACATTTTACAAGTCCAGCAGCATCGAGAAACATGCTGAGCAGCTATCATCAGAGTGGATGAAACCGCTTTTAGTCACGAAGTCTAAACAAGGATATTGACAACAATCTCATTTATCAAATGTAAGACGTCCCTGTCCTTTCTTGAAATTACCCCAACTATGAGTCAGCACATAGGTGAGTTCCAGTTCCCCGGACAGAACCAACAGTGAGGACTGAAGACTGGGTTTTTGGTTTTTTTTTTTTGAGACTAGGTCTCACCATTTTCCCCGGGGAACTGCAGACTCTCGTTGCCCGAGGTACCACGGATTCAAGCGATTCCCAGCCTCAGCTTCCCAGGTAGCTGGGATGACAGGCGCATGCCACCACACCCAGCTATTATTTTTGGGATTAGGTCTCGCTATGTTGCCCCAGACGGGTCTCGAACCCGCGAACTCAAACGATTCCTAGTCTTGGTCTCTCTTTGTAGGCTGCGATTAAAGGCATGCACCACTGTGCCAGGCCTGAAGACTGGCTCTTAGTGATTGTTGATGTCTCAGGGGAAGAACATATCTGAGTTACGGCTGTGAGCTCGGGAGGTTCAGAGCCTTGAATGCTCAGGTGTTACTTCAGGCAGGTGGCAAGAGAGGAGGGAGCAGTGGGTCTGGAATTGCTGTTGTACAAGGAGCTCAGAATACCCTCCCCCTCCCCCTCTTACTCCCTTCCCCTCCCCCCTCCCCCTCTGCCTCCCCTTCCCATATCCCCTTCCCCCTAGGCAATGTGGAGTTGCCCCTCTTGGAGAAACAGGGGCTGTTTGTGCAGAGACACCGTGGGTGATGGCGGGGCTGGGATTTCAGGATTAAGACTTTTTCTCCTTTGATGAAATAGAACAAAGTTGCCTCCTCCTCGCTGGCTGTGTCTCCACATTGAAAGGGGAGCGAGAAGGGAGAGCTGGCCTGGTGCTGGCCACATTTTCAGCTCTGCCCAGTGAATAGGCGGATTAGAGCCTGGGCTGTCCGGTGTCTGTTCCCCCGACAATCCCTGGATAAATGGATGTGGCTCTGCGCACTGGCCCGTCGCTCTGCGTGTATTTGTCTTTTGTTTACGGATTCATTTTGGGGCTGGGAAGTTCTGAGCCTGCGGGCCCTGTTAATAGTAACTGCTAGCGTCCTTCAAGGCTGGCTTGGAGAGCCGGGCCTGCCATGCGCTCCCGCCTGCATCTCACTCAGCTGACAGCGCTGCGCTACTTTTATCCTCCTGCAGGGGCGGGAGTGGAGGTTCCGAGAGGCGAGGGATCTTCCCAAGGCCATCCTGTGTGCAGGAGCAGGGCCAGGACCCTCCTCCTGTGGCCTGCCGGCCATTCCTGGCACACAAGCAGTGACTCCTGGCGCTAACCACTAGGCTTACACTGAGACCCACTAGTGTGTGTGTGGGGGGTAGGAGGAAGCTGTGCAGGCCTCGGACACAGTTTCTTTCTGTAGGCCGCCTCCCCCCTCACACCCAGTCACCTCTTGCTGGCGCCCAGGCTGTGTGAGGATGGAAAGGGCAGATCTTGGGACTCACGCAAAGGCCCTTCCCGAGAGACCATTCCTGACCGACAGAAGCAACACTCTCTGCTCCAGAGTCCTGAAAGCCTGCACCGACCCTGGGACTCACCCAAGGGCGCTGAGGCTTAAGGACCTTTGCAAACATCCCCTGTCCAGTTTCCCAGGTCGGAGGCTTCCAGACACAGGGACACAGGCAGGGAATTCAGCCCTTTCTCTTGCAAATCAGGACCTCCCAGCAGGAGAGACTTGCAGTTGCTGCTGTTTGTTTCCATTTAAAGAAATTCCCCTTGAGGGGAAACTTCTACAATACACATGCATTTAGCCCCAAGTAGCCACAGCCTTATTTTCCCTGCAGTATAAGTTCCTGGCAGATTTACAAATGGCAGGTTTGCAAATGCCCTTCCTGCCATGGGCCTCCGAAGAGGTAACAACTGTGCTTTTTACTCCTTTCTCCCAGCCCACCACCTGTCCACACCCAGCCCACTGCAGCAGCTAATAGTGGATCCTCACATAGACAGGAGCTGACCGTGAGGACAGACAGATCCCCACAGCACACATGGCGGCCCTGCCCAAGCCTCCCTTGGGCACACATTCGTGCTGCCTGTGGGAGCTCACTATGGAGCAAGAAGACTGACACGACCCTGAGCTTGCAGAGAGCGAGCAATGTGACACACAGCATGAAGGCAATATGCAAAGATCCCCTTGGAAGACCTAGGGAAATGATTTTCTCTTAGTGGATGAGGGAAGACTTCGCGGAAGAAGGGGCGTACATCTAGCAGCACAGTCGTCTCTATCTTTAAGACAGAGTAGGTAATAAATATTTCTGTGGGTGCATACTATGAATTATGTTCAAATAAAAATGAGTTACAAAGGCACTAGGGATTTGTCCTTACTTTTTATACCAGTAAGTACAGAATCCATAGGCAGATTCTTTGATAAAAAATAAAATAAAATAACTCCAACTAATAAAACATCAACCATGTATTAAAAATTCTCAAGGAGGAGAACTATGAAATAAACATAATAAATCACCTTAATGATAATAAAACCAAGACAAATCAAAGTCCCAGGGCTGACTTTTCAACTATCTTTGAGCAATTTTGTATCTTGAAAACAAATGTTGACATAATTCCAAAAACTTATGAAGGACAGCTTGTAAATATTATATGAAGCACTTTTTCACTTAAAAGACTGTGTGCCTCCCATTTTATCGCATCCCCATTCAGAATGGGAATGTTTGCCTGGAACTTGCTCTGTTTTATCATTTCTGCCACATACGCTGTTAGAGGATTGTGACACTGAATACTAATTCCGAGATGCTTCATACAGTTTTTAATTCCCTAGATGAAGTTTTGTTTCGTTTTTATGACTCGCCATGCTCCCATCAATAAAGGAGAATTTAAGGTGCACAGATCTATCCTGACTGGGGAGCATCCTCCGATATCCAATGTGAGGCACAGGGCACCCCCAGGTTTAATGTTTCCCACTTTTCTTTTGTTAATCAAATGTTTGCACAGCTGCTGCACTGTGCAGAGGAAGATTCAAAGCTGCTGTCACTTTGTTAAGAGAAACCTGAGGGAGATTTACCACATCTGGCCTAGGGCTTAAGGAAACCTGCTAAACCGAAATTGCCCATTACTTCACAGGCGCTTCACAAGCTTGGAAGCAGGAAGGGGGATATGCTGACCTTTCCAATCGACCAAAATCAATTAACTCCTGTCACTGTCAGCTCTGCCCTGCTTGCACTGCAGCTGTGGTCACCTAGGGCAGGCAGAGGAATCCCTGTCTGAAGCCATGTTCTTCACTGCTTGAAGATGGGGGAAAAGCCAAATGTATAATGGTGTGATGGGGTGGGAAGCTGAGTGGCAAAGAGCAAAGATTCAAGCCAGCAACTCCCCTAGCGTTACCTGGCAATGCTAGCTCAAGTCTACAAAAGCTGGGATCCAGGAACTGAGGTGCAGAAGCACTCTGTCTTCTGATCAGAAATGCAGTTCCTGAGAAGGAAACATACTCACAAGAGAAAAAGGGAAACTAGCAAGCTGCTGGGAAGAAGTGGATGACTTCACTTGCCAAGTTGTGTCTTGGGTGTGAAACAAGTGGAAGGAAAGTGCTCCCGGCAAGATACACCTCCAGCGACAAGGAAGGCCGATGGCCCATGTCGGCTCCAGGCCTGGGAGCTGGATCGTGCACCAGGCTCGGGCTGGAGGGGCGACAGGACCTCTCTACGAATCTGCACACCCTTGTGAACGGATGGCTGAAGGGCAAAGCTGAGAGCGTTCGGGAAGTACCCGGCACATCTCGCCTCTGTGGCCTTTTACCGAGGAAACCCCGCCCTGCATGAGTTTGGGCAGCAGACAGTTGGGCCTGGACGCCTCACATTTGAAAAGGTTTGCCCCAGGCCGGTGGACTGGTTTTGAGAATGAGGAAAATGGCGCCCTTTGTCCCGCACGCCAGGCCGAGGTTCCCTCAGTGCAGCTTGCTGCTCTCACAGGGCCGGCTGGGGCTGGGGCGCTTTGGTCAAAGGCAGAAGGAATGAACGGGGCAAATGGAAACGTCCGCTGGGCTGGTGGGTGCACAGACGCACCTGACTGAAGAGCGTTTCGGCGCCTCAGCGCCTACACTCACGTGCACAATCCCAGCAGCACCTGGGCCCAAAGCCAGGTGTCTCCGGAGCTGTTCTAGGTGGGGGCTGCCCCTCCCGTCTCCCTCCATCACCTTCAGATTGAGAAGCCACAGCGGGGTGGCATTTCTCCTTAAGTCAAAGGCCCCCTGGGGCCTTCAGTGAAGATGGCCGACCTTTGCTGCCCTGTTTTGTTCCAGAACCGCCGACTGATCAAGCCAGCCATCGCGTCTTCCCTGGAAGCACAATGACTGTCAACAGTATGATCTGAGGTGAAGGGCACTGGGCTTTCAGAAGTCGCCGGCTCAGTTCGACTGACAGACAAGCGACGGGACAACAGATGGACGCTGCCGGAAGCCGGGCCTCTGTCGCGCTGCCGCTGCCCACCTGCTGCCAGGGCCTGCTGCTTTTTCTCCACACAGTCTGCTCGGCAGCTCTGCCTTCCTCTCGCTGTCGCCGCCGCTGCCCCGAAGCGCAGCAGGCCACGGCTGCCTTCTCCACACTGCTCTCCTGGGGCAGCCCCTCCCCCCAACCCACAGGGCGCTGTGCGGTCATGTTTTCTGCACCTGCCATTTTGACCGCCTCACTCTGTCCCCGCAGTGTGTCGTCTGTCTGTGAACTCCCAGGTGACTGGCATGGCAGGACTAACAGAGCTGAGCCCTCCTAGCTAAGGCCTATTACTGCTGGCTGCGTGGGGTTTGGTCGCTTCTTCGCCTTTCTGGGTCTTGGTTTCGTCACACGTCAAATGCAGCTCATCACAGTACTTACCTCCTAATGGCTGTGACGTCACTATATGGGTCAAAGTTGGTAAAGGGCTTAGAACAGCACCTGTCGGATTGGAAGCGCTTCCTGAGGTGACATAAAGATCAATCGATTTGCAATAGTCAGCAGAATGGCGCATGTTTCCGCTGAGCAGATAGTTCCATGAAAAAACGAATTTTCAACCAATAGAAAACTAAAAATATGTAAAAGGACCACCACCACTTCATACACAAGACTTTCTGTAATAACAGGAAAAGTTCCTTTTTGAAACCTTTAGCTATTAGGAGGGCCACAGAGGCGTTTCGCATTCCCTGTCATAGGCGCCACCTCCTCAAAGGCACCAGTGGGACGGCTTCCACCATCTCTGCTCCCCCAACCATGGGTCATGGCCTCCTTGCTCCCCTCCCACAAAGAATGTCCCCACATCAGAAGCACTAAACTGTCCCCAAATACGTCGTCTTGGGCAACCACAATGGGATTCCTTCAGGCCAGCTAAGTGGCACCTAGAAGAGCGATGGCAGACTCGTCTAGGTATTTAAAATTCAAAGCCAACAATGCCACTTGTACATCCGACTCCACTTTTCTCACTCAAAACAAAACAATCACTACTCTGTCGCAGTTCTCTCTCGGTCATGCACGCCCATTTTTCCTGTTATTTTCCAGACAGTCTTATGCAAAGACCTGAAGCTCTTTGCCCATCACTGTGTCTCATCTAAGGCTAAATCTCTGTAAGTCCCAGACTTCGACACTGCTGGCCATCACCAATATTGTGTCCTCCTGTTCTTTCTAGACACACAAGTGCACTGTGTCACTCAGCTTTCCTTGGATTTAGGGGCAGCTGTGTGGGTGGCCTGGGTAGAAGAGATGTGAGCCATCTCTCTCATTCTCTATCTGCCTGCTGAATGAGAGCGGCCTCTCATGAGCAAGAAGAGGGAGAGGCTGGAGACAAAAGGAGAACAGCTCACTGAACGTTGCCACAGGGGAAAGGCTCAAGCTTCCACCTGGGATAAGAGTCAAACTGTTACAGGGTTAAAGAACTCAACGTTGATAGAGAATGAACGCCCAACACCACGCAGCTCGGCACTTCACGGTGCGTGTCACGTTGTAATCTCATAATAGATGACAAATAAATGAATAACTAAGTGGATGACTGTTGTCGACTAGAGGAGGAAAACAATTCCCCTGCAAAACCCTGACTTCTTTGAGATGCCAATAAAGGAGACAGGGGATGAGAACCTTAAACCGGGCCTGAGCTGCATCAGGGTAAACATACTTGGAGATTTGCCCCTGCCCTGGGTTCCTGAACAGATCCCACCATCACAGCCCTGCAGCACCCAGCGCCCTGGCCATCCTGGCCCCCCCTGACCACCTTTCTCTAACGCTAATGGGTTACAGGCATCCAGGACCTTTTGCTTCTATAGATTTTAGAATCTGAGCCTCTGACTAGCCCTTGAGCTCCCATTTGGCAGTGAATATCAAGATGGCTGTGACTTAGAAAAAAAAGAATAAGAGAATGTAAACTGGTCCAGCCACTATGGAAAGCAGTGTGGAGGACCCTCAAACTAATGAACATGGAGCTACCATTTGATCCAGCAATAGCTCTTCTGGGAATCTACCCAAAAGAGACCTCAATGTGGGTACAAAGGGACACCTGTGCTCGGATGTTTATTGCAGCACTGTTTATAATTGCAAGGACATGGAAACAACCCAAATGCCCCAAGACAGATGACTGGATGAAAAAGATGTGGTCTATATACACAATGGAATATTACACATCAATCAAAAGTGACAAATTTGATGAATTTTTGGTAACATGGATGTACCTAGAAGAAATTATACTGGCAAAAACAAGTCAGAAAGAAAAAGACAAAAACCAAATGGTCTCACTAATTATATGGACAACCAAATGAAAGTACACAACTGCAGGAGGAGACCAGCTGGAGTGGCCAGGGAGGGGAGGTGGTAGGGGACCCCCAGGGATCACAATGATGTGAAATATATATGAAGAAAGAAAAAAATAAAAATAAATAAAAGATCCCCATGTTCTGGAATATAGCCAGTTTGCCACTCTTGACAAAAAAGGATTTAAAAATAATCCTCTTGATCGTTGTCATCCAGTTGAGTTCCGAATGGGTTCCTAGACCCAATCCCAAGGTCGTGCATGTATGTGTGTTTGGAGGGAGGGCGCTTCCTCACACTACCAAGCAACATTCACGGGCCAGAAGTGCTTTGAAGAATCCAACTCAACCCTGAGCCTATCTTTCCAGATGTAGCATCAGATCCCACAGTGACCTTCTTCAGAGGCACTCACGGCCCAGGCTGTTGCGTGTGCTTCTGACCAGAATCAGAGATTCCAACCTCGACCCCCTCATTGGGTGTGTGATAGCTTTGCTGGAAGGGTTCAGAGCCCTCAGGAGACCCATCTACTCACCAGACAACAGCTTCCTCGCAAGTGACCCTGAGGGAGCCAGACTGCCAGCCCCATGGAGAGCACCGCAGAGTGAGGTGCCCAGTTCTCCTGGAGGCCGTGGCTCAGCCTGGTGAAATAGGGATTCGCCAGGGGCCCCACCCTGGAAGCTCTCCACACCCAGTTCATCATAGGTTGTGACGGCAGCTTCATGCCTCAGGCAGGACTGAGGGGCACCAGGGCCAAGGGGCAGCTCTGACCTTTAGCCCCTGTGCCTTCTGGGAAGTCAGGGAGTTCACTGGAATGCCACCAAAGGGACTTCGCAAGAGATAGGTTAAGATCTTATTTCTAAAAGGAGACTCTTCTACTGGTAGAAGATGGATCTGAAGTGGCAAGACTAAACAGAAAACAAGTCAGTGGATCATTTCAAAGGCAAAGAATGAGGAGGTCTCCAATGAAGGCAGCGGTGGTAGGGATGTCAGAGAAGAAAAAGGGATCAATCAAAAACACAAGCATGACACTATGTAAAATATACCCTGTTCTATTACTACGTGACATGCTTCACTAATGGCTAAGAGATAAATAGAATTCTCCAGAGGAGAGCTAGTAGGCATCACACTTCTATTTGTCCCCAAATCAACTTACTTTTGACATCATTCATGTCATATTGTGGGGTTACTTTGAACCTGTGATAAATTAAAATTTTCATGCCTTATTCATATGGTCTACTTTAAAGTCACAGTTCTCCAATCTCAAATATTTATCTTCTACCACAGAGAAGAGATGATTGTTTTCTAATACATGCAAGGGCAAACCTTGATACACAACTACATTAGAGAAAAACAGACCTCAAGTCCAATCTATAATAGTTCATATCTTCTGTCTAGAGTCTCACATAAAGAACTCCTTATAATAGTACTGAAGTATGTAAGAGCAAGCTTGGGGCACACGGCTCTGCATTTGAATCCCTCCTCTTTCCAGTCCTTACCGTGTAGAGAAAGTTAATAAGCCAGTCTGAGCTTAGGTTTCATTATCTGATATGTCATAATAAAGCTAAGCATCTTGCAGGGTTTCATTCTCTCATTCAATGGCATTTCTTGAGCAGCTGCTATGTGCTGGGTGCTGTGCGAGGCATGAGAGATATGAAATGGACTCAAGGAACTTATATTCTGGGAGTGTTTGAGCTTTGGAGAAAATGACAAGGCCTCAAAAATAGATGCTGAGGGAAGAATAGCTGTCATTTTCGACCAGGTGGTATTGAAGTTATCACATTCTTACTGGACATGGGCAAGGCATTCTCTGAGCCACGCCTAAGGGGTGCCACTGTGCTTTAATACTGGTCTTCATGAGCCTTTATGTAAAGTCAGTCAACATTCATTTGTTCCACTTCAGGTATGAGGGATAGGGGCAGAGAGAGTGACCCTTGAGCTGACTCTGGGAGTAGAAGGAGTGGTATGGCAGGCAGTGGAGGACTGAGGGCTTTTGATGTGAGAGAGAACATTCTAGATAGGGTGATGACTCAACTCACTGAAGTACACAAGTTTGTGGAATATTCGGTAAGTCCAAGAGTGTAGTGTGTCTAGGTGTGGCAGAGCCGGTCTGTCCAGTGGGAGCTGGCCTGTGAAGTGTCTGTAAGGCCACTGAAGGCATGTGGGCTTTGCCCACAGTGATCGTCTGACAGCGGGTCACCATGGCGATGGATGAGTATGGTATGATTTAAAATGACATGCCTGCAACTTCCATGTGTGGGTGCCCTGGATGCCAGATCAGTGAGAGAGCCTGTGTTGCTGCATCACTGTCCCTGGTCACAGAGTAAGGTTTCCTATTTTTGTGTGTCAGGCTTACTGGCCCTCCATCCTTAGCTGGAAGACACTGGGCAGTTGTCTTCATCAGCTCAGGCTGCCACAACAAAACACCAGACAGGGCGGCCCAAGCAACAGAAATCTCTTTTCTCATCATCCTGGAGGCTAATAGTCCCCAATGACAACGCCAGCAGATGGTAGCTCTCTTCCTAGCTGTAGATGCCACCATCCTGTGTGTCCTCGCATGGCCTCTTTGTGCAGGCATGGAGACATGACTCATGGCCCCTCATCTTATAAAATGTCCAATTGGGTTGGAGTTGGATGGACCCCACTCTTAGGACCACGTGTTCCTTAATGACCTCCACAAAGACCCTATCTCCAACTACGCCACTAATGGGGTGGGGGGCTTCAGCCTATGTATTTGAAAGGGGAGCATGATTCAGCCTCAGCAGCAGCCAACCTTCCTTCTGGCCCCCACATAGCAAGCAACACCCACAAAGTTGCCGGAAGAACTGAACTGGACATAATTCAGACAGCAATTCCATTTCTTCAGGTTACAAAGCAGGCCAGTGCACCCGAGGAAGACTCCGCTTTTGCTCACTGTCGCCGACATCGTGTCTTCTATTTTTTTCTGTGGAGGAACAGTCAGACATTCCCACTTCTCCCAAGAGTCTAGAGCAGGAGTGTAACTTTTTATGCTAATGTCTGACTGCACTTGGGAAATTGATCACTCAGCCCTAGGTAACCAGTAACTGGTCTTCTGAGTAGCCTTCCACCTCTAGCTTTGGCCTCCATGCCTTTCTCTCTCCGCTCCCCACAACGGCCCCCAACCTCTCCATTGCCCTAGTCTATAACCCTTCCCCCCGCCCAAGTCTACAGACCCATCTGGAAGTGCCACACTATGTTCTTTCCTACAAATTGAAAGCACAGAGCTTTGACCCTTTAGCCTCTGTTCCCTTTTCTTCAACCGCATCGTTCCTGTAGACTGTGCCAATGACTGGAGATAGAGGTAGGAGTTGTTTAAAAAGTGAGTGCACCGTGTTTCATGTAAAAGCACGGTAAGCATTTCAGCTGAATTAAAAAACCCTGATTTCACTGTACCAAATACTAGCTTACATATGATTGTATTAGTATAGTTATTCATGGGGCATTATTTATAGATAGACAGGTAATATATGTTGGAAGAATAGTGTTATTTTCACTTTGAAAAAAGGGTGAGGATATATGTATTCCTATATAGATATAGGAATATATATGAGAAAATGCTGGGTAATACTGATACTGCAATTATATGCTGTAGTCTTAGTCCTTATAATAGAGGCTAGGCACAAACAAGGTAGAATAAATCAGTAGAACGCTGACATATACTCAATATGGCTAATTCAGCAAAAATGTACTGTGTACTTACTAGATGGCAAGTCTTAGCTATGGCCTGGGAGATCTAGTGCGTGGTACCCCTGCACCGACGCCCACAATCAAAAGATACCCTTGATCTATGCCTAGTATTTATGCCTTTTGAAACCACAGCTTGGGAAGGATCCCCAAGGGAGACCAGCTAGATGAGCATAGTCCAGGGACAAACTTGTTTGCAAAGGTTCAGGGCTGTGTGGTCAATCTCCTTTGTGACTACTTAACTCTGGCTCTGTAGCACAAGAATAGAGATGTCGGCAATACGTCAGCCACTGGGCGTGGTTGTGTTACAATAAAACTTTATTAGAAAGCAGACAGGATTTCACCAAGGGCTGAATTTGGCTGACCCCTGGAATCTCTGTTGAGTTAAAGGGAAAGATTACTTTTATTTGCATACAAGTGTAGAACTTTGAAACTGAATAAACTGTGCAGACATTGGTCTCTGTTTTACTCAAATGACGTCATCTCAGCCCTGGTCAATCCAGTTCTCCATGCTCCTACTGCAATAGGTAAACTTGAATTGGGGAAAAACACATGGTCCTTCTGAACCGCGTTCTGTTTGTATACAAGATACTGATACTAGCCCAGGCTGCACATGCAGAAGCATTGAAAGCCACTTCATTTTTTTATTTCAGTCTTAGCATTGAAAGCACTTGTTGCAGCAAAAGATTTTTTGAAAAATGAACATCCCATCCCAAGGAAGCACCCAACCATCACGCTTGCTTAGCTCTGTTGTCTGCAAAGCTGCCATCGCACCCAGAGCATCGAGCCTTCCTCCCAGGGGACTGACACCAAAGAGAATCAGTGACCGGAGGATAACAAGGTGCGACAAGAGCTGACAGCTCGTTTTCCACACCATTCAGAAGCGTCAGGTCATCTGTGGCCCTGTCCGGGGCGTCTCCCAGTGGCTGCTTCTCGGGTGGACATTGCTTGCGCTGTGTATCTTGTCTCTGGACTCTGCGACTAAAGAAGGACATTTTGGAAGAGACACACAGGGCTGAATCCATTGTTCTGACTTCCTGTTTATTCATACTTCCTGAATATTCATACTTCTGGCCTAGTGTTTGCACTTGAGTCTTTGTCTTTCAATATTTCATGGGAATCGTCTAAACATGTCATAAAATGACAACAGGTATTATTGTCTGTGTCTTACCCTATGAGGAAAATGAGGTTCAGAGAGGTTAAGTGCTCTTTTTCAGAGTCACCAAGTAGGAAAATACAGCTCCAAAGCTTTTCAGCATGAAGCAAGACCCATCCTTCCATGCTCCACATTGCGAGGTCTCACTGCTGGCACAGCAGAAGAGATCTGTTATTTCAGACCAAGCTGGGGCTTTTTTAATCAAAGATGGCTTAGTGCATGATATTAAGTGTGGAACATTTGTTTCTTCATTCCATTTGCATGAGATGCAAAAGAAAATAAAATATTCATTAAAGAAAACTCTTTCGAAGTGTAATACTTGCAGGCCCTGCTTAAGTATTCAAAGTTCCCAGTTTTTCATAGTCACTGTTTTTACACAAAAACTAATTTGATTGAGACGCCTAATGGAGACTTCTGTGGAAGCAATGACTCAGGAATGAAAGAAACAAGCCAATTATCTGCCACTGGTATGTGGGTACCAAACAGCAAGTTGAAATACTGGATCAGACGCATCAAAACCTCACTGGTCAGAAGACAGTGAGAATATGTGCAGTGATATTTTGACCCAGAGAAACTAAAGAAATTAAGCACTTATGCTAAGTTTTTTCTGCTTTTTTAAAATAACTATTTGTTTTCCTTTTTCTTCTTTTGTAGCTCTCCAACTAAGCGGAATAAATTCACGAGGATTAAAAAAGTTAAATAAAGGATAAAAAAGTTCATTAAAATAATAAAACCAGTGAAATTTTTACATGAGTAATTATAGTTACCATTTTAAAGGGAAATATAAAGAAAAATATATAATAAAGCTTATGGAAATATGATTTCTATAGGAGACGGAATTAGAAAGGAAAAAGGAGATATTTAAATTTGTTTTTCATGCAAGCAATATGCTGCTACCACCTTACACCCCCACCCTCCCCTTTTGGGCCGTTTTAGTTTTACAGACAAATTTCTAGGGTTCTCTTGGTTTTGTACCTCACACTATTCAATGTGTTTCTCTTGGTTTTGTACCTCACGCTATTCAATGTGTTGACTTTGACACCCACCTGCCATTTCTGAGTTAGGGATCGCATTTCCTCTTGTTTGTCCATGTGGTTTGGGGGACGTTTGCATCAATGCATCAACCGATGGGGGGGATGGGTGCCACACACATGTCCAACCATGTTGTGTGTTTCACAATATGAGCAGGTAGTTATCAACTGAGAAAAAAAATCACAATTTTTTTTAAAGCTCGTATGTCTAGTTCATGATTAGCAGGAACGCAGGCTGAAGAGCTGAGCTGACTGCAAAGAAGCAAGCTGATTCAACGCTTTCTTCATTTGTGAAAGGATAGATGTAGGGGAGATGACATCCGACCATTTTCCAAAGCCCAAATTCTTTCACTGCATGATAGTCTCTGCCTCCCTCTTGCTCTCTCCAGCCCAAGAATCAGCATTTAGTGGTTACGATCTGCTAAAGAGATCAACTTGCCATCACCGAGGAGATGGGTAATTGGCAAGGGTGAGGTTGAAAGTAGGTTTATACAGCAACCGAACCACTCAGGGCCACGCTCCATTATGCAGCCGCCCGCCTGGGCTGCGCCCTGGACCCGATAAGCTGTCAGATTTAATGATGGGCTGAGCTGCTGGCATTTCCCCCATGTTTAAATATCAGCAAGGCTGACAGAGCGCTGCTCTGGAGATGCTGGGGCCCATGCAAAGTAGGCATCGATTTCCGACGTGGACCCAAAGCTCTGGCTTCAAGAAGCAGAAGCTGAGATGTGTTTCTCGCAGACAGAGCGCTGCATCCAGAGTTGACCCAATTTAGACAAATGGACTTTGGAGCCTCAACTGCACCGTCAGATTAAATTGCTAATTGCTTAACTTCCTCACATTAATGGTCCAGATTCAATTCAAGTGGATGCTCACAGGGCGCGATCATCGTCTAAATGTCTAGACAAGCTGTTAGTTGGAGCATGTAGACGTGGAGGGGAGGAGGAGCCGCAGGAGTCATATTCAGTTTGCAGGTGAGAACACTGGCCTCTGAAGAGGTCGCTGCTTCCTTGTGGATTGTTCTTTCTCAGGTAAAGACATGATGGGACAGAGGTGAGCGCTGGCAGGTGTTTTCAGCACAACACAGACTTCGGATTTAGACTCTGTAGAAACGCACCTATAGACGCCCTTCGCTTCACACACTCTCTTCCACCTGTCTGCAAGTCCTGGCTGTCTGGAGGAGAAAGCTGGCTGCAGAAGTGTAGGCTTCTGAACGCGCCCTCCTCTGCCTCTGGGGTAGCCCTCTCCTGACCTCTTCTCTCGCTGGCAATGCCTCCGTGCAACTCAATGAGCCTTGTCCGTTGTCGTAAGTGAGATGCCATCGCTCACCCCGGTGCCCCTCTACATGCTGTCACTGCTGCCCGGGGTGCCCGCTTTGCTCATATCTCACTCTGCTCTGGCCGTGGTGCCCTTTAACCCCTGATGTCAAGACACCTTCCTATAGAGTCCCTTTCAAAACCAGCTTCTCCTTTCACTCTCACTCTGAGCATATTATTAGAGCCCTGGTCACATCCTGACTTCGATTTAAAGCGCTTGTCTTCATCTATGTCTCTCCACTTGACTGTAAGTTTGAAAACCCTCCCAGGCCCCTGGCATGGAGCTGTCAGTGCACAACAAAAGCTATTTGTCTTTTAGTTGAAGATATAGGGGGTGGGGGTGAGCACAAAGGATATTGTGTGGTCCGGGGATTCTAGGGAAAAACACAAAACAGTCAGCACAGGCCAGTATTGCTTTTTCTCTTCTGCATATTTCCACGCCTCTGAGATCCCATCCCCTCATGCTGGCATGCCTGGCTCTTAGTGGGCTCGGGCACACCAAAAATAGCCTCTTCCCTGCTGCCACCTCGAACCCAATTCTAAACCTCCAGTGTCGCTGACCTCATTTGGTCATTGAGGAAGAAGGCGGTGAGTTTCGAGTTAATTCCTGCAGGGATGCAGGGGGAAGAGGCAGATGGTATCATATCTCTGCTCAAAGCTCACAGGAAACCTTGCATGGGAAGACATGAATGAGATTCAGAGTTGGACTCACCAACACATTAACTATTGATTCATTTCTTTCCTCCAAATATATAAACACTCTTGAGTTTAGATTCAGCCACAAATCTGTTCTTCCCGTAAAGTTGGCTTTATCCATATAGAACCATGGCATGAAAAACCCAGGCAACAACTAATGCAGTTATTTTCTTCTAGCTAATGAGTCATGCACAATAGCTAAACATAGTTTCATCAGATGACTTAAAGTTGGAACATGTGTCTTTTAAATCTCAGCTCCTCTAAAGCATGTCACTTGAGGTCCTCCAGAAAACAGATGCGAAGACAGTTGGAAGTGCCAGAGATTTATTGAGAAGAACCACTCTGACAAAGGAAGAGAGAAAACAGCAGTTAGGGAAAGCTTTCAGAAAGTAATGCAGGTATGACACATATATGTGAAAGAAGGAGAGAAAGAAAATGGACACATATATGTGAAAGAAGGAGAGAAAGAAAATGAACATTGACTGGGAAGAGCCTCAGATGCTGTTGTAAATATTAGTATGTCTCTTCCCAAGCAGATCCCGTCTTGATCAAAACCTCTGAGGATCACACTCCATGGCTGCCACACAAGGGAAGTCACTTCATCTTATCGCATTTCTACTTCCTCTTCTGCCAAATGGAGGAAACAAGATTTACCAATGCAATTGGTCCAATAAACGCACCTGGTTTACCAATCAGATGGTTTTGCTCTGGTCAAGTAGGGGTTTATGTACAGAGCAGGCTTCCTGGAAAGACCATTCAGGTATCACTCTGCCAAACAAAAGGATGGCATAGTTTCAGCAGTCATTGATGTGGACATGTATGTGTAGACATACTTCATCAAATAGCTAATTGTATTTTAATTCTATAACTTACATATATTTAGAATTATATAGATTTATATAATCTAGACTATTTTATATGTCTTCATTTCTTTATCACAATATTGTAGACCTATGCTTTACTGCCCCATACCAAAAAGCAGGACTATGGTTCCAATCCAGATTTGATTTCAAATTCAGTGTTTTACCTACAAATTCAGAATAAGACACATAGAGACAGAACATACCGAAAATCTATATGGCAAGGGACCTGGGATTTGTAGAGGACTTTTCAGACCTTCTCAGAAGCACAGGTCAATAACACTAGAGACAGCCTATTCGAAGTCATACTTGATTCGCTGAAAATGGTCATGTCAACACATGTGTCTCTGTTAATGACTCCAAATGATTCTTGGAGTCAGCAATCAAATTTTATTGTAATAGCTTTATTGAGACACAACTCACACACCACACGGCTCTCCCATGTAAAGCGTCCAAGTCAATGATTCTTAGTCTATCCACAGAACTGTACAACCATCAGCATAATTAATTTACATCACAATCACTTTCATCATTCCAGGTAGAAACAGCATATCCATCAGCAGTTACTTCCCATCCTCCTGAGCCTCTGTGCTGAGCTTCTTGCTCTTAATAGACTGTTTTGAATGTATATTCTAGTTTCTCTTGGGTATATACCTAGTTGTGGCACCACTGGGTTATATAACTCCAACCCTTTATAAGCAAAAATAAACTTATAACCTATGAGGTATCTGGAAATGCCAGTTTCAGAAAGACTAACTTCTCTGCACTAGAACAGGGAGCATGGCCGCACACTCTGGCCGGAGAAACTACTGAGATCCCTGTACTCCTTGTCTAGTGGTTTCAATATTCGAAAGCTCTGGTGACACAAACTGCAGTTAATTCTAAAGGCTCCCCTGACAAGTCATGAACACTCTTCATGCAGTCCCTGCATGCTCTGTGGAAGGAGAGGACTGATATGCTCTAGCAAGACAATGACCTGCTAAAAGCTTCAAGGACGAAAGGGGAGGATTTCATATTCAGAATTCCCAAGGAAGGTGAAGAAAGAGAACCCCTTTATGGATACTGCTTGACTAGATAGAAAGCACCAGAATAACAAGGTAGATGTCAAATCCAGTGTTCCTTGCAGAACTAGCATCCAAATAAAAGAAACTATGTTAACTACCTGGTGAACTCTGTGGAAATGAATTTTTGATGTGTAGTTTAATTGTCCAAGGGAGAAACATGGTAATATTTACTAACACGTTCTTATTCATTGACTTTGGGTGTTTCCTTCTTCCATTTCTGGTCAGTTAAAAAGTAGAGCTAGCAACAATCACTGGCATAGTAACATATACTGTTTTCTTGACGGATGTGTTTGTGGGTGTATAGTGTTTATATAGTGACATATAACCACAAACAGAGGCATGGAATTTAGAATAAGAGAGTCATTCGAGTGACATTTATTCCCTGTCTCCTATGTACCAGTCATTGTGTTAGATGTTTGCATATATTTTCTGATTTAATCTACACCATAATTCTATGTGGTAAGGATAATTTTTTCCATTTTAGAGATAAAAATCAAAAGTTCAAAATGAGACAACAAACCAAAAAGATTCTGTACAGCAAAAGAAACCATCACTAAAAAAAAAAGACTATCTATAGAGTAGGGAAATACATTTACAAATTACATATCAGACAAAGGCTCAATGTCCCAAACACATAAAGTATCCACACAACTCAACAACAGCTGATGGTACCAAATCACACACACACACACACACAAACACACAAACAATGGGCGGACGTAAGCTAGGGACATGCAAGTGGCCACTTGGCTTAGCTGTGCTGGGGACTTCCGGTCTTGAGTAACTTGCCAAAGTCAGTTTCAATGACATTTGTGGGAGGATGGGGAGGGTTCTAACCAGAATACATTTGGGACTGTAGAAATCTATCTGTAGTATTTTAATGTATGCAGGTGACTAAGTGACAACAAGGAGAAGGGACTGCCACTAAAGAAGATATTTATGAGTTACATCTTTAAGAGGATGGAGGGGGCTAGAAAATACTAGTCCTTCAGGAAGCAGGAGATTTGATCACCAGGCTGAAGCAGGAGCAAAGAGAAAGTGTCACTTTTATTGCATTTTCCTTAAGAAGGGTAACACAGGACAGGGGAAAGAAACCGTTCAGGACTGACTAGTTTGACTAATGTTAAATGCTCTAGGCTCTAGATGTGTTCTCTAGCTGCCTGATATCTGGACGATTAGAACAGCAGAGATGTTGTCTTAATGTGTGAAAGCAGAAAAGGATGGGAATGCAGACATAGAATGAGGCACAGAGTTTGTACTGTGATTTTTGAGCACAGGCAAAAGTTGGACGGCAAGGGAGATGTAAACATCGCTCACCATTCGAATGAAAGCCAACAAAGACAGACATGTTGGTGAAGCTTTCATTTCTGCTTACTCATCTGCTGTCGATTTCAGTTTGTGCTAGCTTGTTTCCAGACCAGCTAAATAGTCAACATTTCCTTACACTTTCCCCCAGTTATCAAATTTAAACTTTTAAATGAGAATAATCTCTAGATTGACATTTCTTGTAAAATGTTCAATATAATGCTACCTTTTCACCAAACCTGGATGAGAAAAATAAGGTAACCTTGGACTGAAGACAGAAACCAAATAACCATGAGATCAAGTATTACTTCCTGTTGACATTTTATGACAATTTACCTTTAGAAATGTCAAATGATCTTTCCTCTTTTATTCAGCATGTCCTCTTTACTTGCTTTTGAAAGGACTCCTCTGGCTCCCTCTCCTAGAATTTCTCAACACAATGTAATAACTAAAATGAGAGTGAGAAAAGAATCAAGTCATTGCATTATGGCAAATGCAGATTCTCAGGTTCACTGAAATTCTGGACTCTAACATATTTAGTCCTTATACTCAAACCACCCTAACAGCCAGAAGGCTTGCATGCTAAAGCAATTTGCGTTGCTCCAGTTCAAAGAGCAATTTAGAAATTTAACCCCTAGATACATAAACATTAAATCTGGAAAAACCCTGAATTATCATTCACCTAGCGTTTGCTATAAGCATGAAGATTTCCAAATGTGTCCTGAGAACTCAGGTGGTGATGGTGGTGATTGTATGTATTTCAGTTCCTGGTAATAAAAGTCAGTCAGCTATAAAATAATTCTGTTAATGTTTGGTTCCCATTCAAAATATGTATTAAGTAGGTGCAGAATGATTGATTAATACACTTTCTTCTCCATTGGTCACCCCCACCTGACGATAGGAATTTGATTGGTACCTAGTAAGCACTGTTGTTATCATATATATTTAATTTTCACTCTTTGTAAACTAGCATAAAGACAGAAAACATAGGGAACATTGATGCTGATGTATAGCCCACGACTGAGGAATGGAAAATTGATAATTCTGCCAATTTGCCTTTTGATGATCTGCAAATTATGACTCATCATCATTCTCTTATAAAACATAGCAACTCTCTCTAGGACTTCAAAGGTCAACCTTAAAAGACACAATAATGTAATTAATATATAATGTGTCCATTAATTTATTAAGAATAAAAGCTGACCCCATCTAGAAAGCATCATTTGCAGAGAAATATTTTCAAGTAAAAGTTTCAAATTTTCTCTGTGTCAATATTTAGCAACTGATACATTTGAAAATCAACACGTGAATGGCTAAGATGACATGGAAGGAGTAAAATGCAGTTGGAGGCCTGATAGGACTTCAAGATTTACTATAAAGCTATAATAACCAAGAAACTATGGTGCTGAAGAAAGAGTAGAGAAATCAGTGGAGGAGAATAAGGAACCAGAAATAAACCCACATAAATCTCATCAACTTATCTTTGGCAAAGGAACAAACACAACACCTTGGAAATAATATGGTCTCTTCAACAAATGGTGCTGAAACATCTGGAAATAGATGCTTTATGCACAATACCAAAGACACAATCTGTGAAAGAAATAATTGATAACTTAGACTTTATTAAAATTTAAAATGTTTGCTCGGAGAACAACATTGTCAAGAGAATGAAGAAGGTGAAAACTTCCAAAGCTCTCTTGACAAAGTTGATTTATCTCTTTTTCTCTGCATGTTCACAGTGCTTATTCTTTGTATTTCCTTATATCTGGCTATACACAACATAGAAGTTACTTGGCATAATTTTATGCTGTTAATTATGTCATATATATCAGTGGTTTTACTACTGTTGTGCACCCGACTAGGCCTTGCAAAATATATCACACACATAGAGAATGATGGTGTTCTTGTTAAAGTCGGCGTTTCTAATCCTCTGCTTCTGGTGAACTTTGCTACAGCAGTAATAAAAGCTGAGTCTACCGATGACATCTGACTCTGACCTTCTTAAAGGTAATCTCTCTGTGACCTGAGTGACCACATAACAGCGAATTAGCTCACTGAGCTATTGAATCTGTCAACAAATGTTTGACACCACCTATGCGCGAGATTAAACTCTCATTTACAATCATCAACTCAATTGCATTCATTTTCAACCCTGTTACAGAAACACCTGTTTAACAAAATTGACAATTCTCCTATCTGTTGTGTCTAGAACCATTATTTTTTAGTTCCTTAGATAAATGTTTCTCTATTACTCTTATGCTGAGTTACTTCTTTAAAAGCTACTTATTTACTTTCATTATTTTAATTGTCAGTGATATAGGCTTGCACAAAAGAGAAAAGAAGAAAAGATTGAGTAAATACTGTGGTTCATAAATTCTTCCCACAATCTTTCTTGAGGCCAAGAGAGAGTTTGATGGAGGGTATTTATTTATTTTTTTATCATATATATATAGTTATATATATTTCACATCTTTGTAATCTCCGGGGTTCACCCACCTTCTCCCCTCCCTGACAGTTCCCACCCTCTCCTCCCCATAAGTTGTGTATTTCTGTTTGTTTGCTTGTTTTGACTTTTCCTCCTGGACTTGTGTTTGTATTTCCTATGTTCCATATATTAGTGAAACCATTTGAATTCTGTTCTTTTCTTTCTGACTTGTTTCTGCTAATATGATTTATTCTCGGTATATCCATTTTACCATAAATTCATCAAATTTGTTATTATTAATTGATGAGTAATATTCCATTGTATATATATACCACATCTTTTTCATCCATTCATCTGTTTTGGGACATTTGGGTTTTTCCCATGCCGTTGCAATTATAAATAGTACTTCAGTAAACATCTGCGCACAGGTATCCCTTTGTACCCACACTGAGGTTTCTTTTGGATAGATTCCCAAAAGATCAATTGCTGGGTCAAATGGTAGTTCCATTTTCATTCATTTGAGGGTCCTCCACACTGCTTTCCATCGTGGCTGGAACAGTTTACATTCCCACCAGCAGTGTAGGAGTGTTCCTTTCTCTCCACATCCATGCCAGCACTTGTTGTTGCCCGTTTTTTGTTTTTTTCTATTTTTGATGTGGGCCATTCTTACTTGTGTGAGGTGGTATATACTCATTGTGGTTTGATTTGCATTTCCCAGATTGCTAGTGACATTGAGCATTCTTTCATGTGCCTGTTGGCCATTTGTATTTCCTCTTTGGAGAAGTGTCTTTTTAGTTCTTCTCTCCATTTTTTTGACTAAGGTTCTTGTTTTGCTTGTGCTAAGTTGTGTGAGTTCCTTATGGATCTTTGTTATCAATCCCTTATCACTTTTGTGGAGGGCAAAACATTTTTCCCACTCAGTTGGACTTCTTGTTTTGTCTGTTGTCTCTTTAGCTGTACAGAAGCTTTTTAGTTTGATGGAGGGTATTAAAATGGACTTCATTTCCTCACCCCCCAAAATGAAAGAGCTACAGTAATATCAGCATGTTTCAAAGAGGGGTTTTAGTAATGAATTTCACACTTTTGAAGGAAAAACAATTTCCCACAGCTTTGTTGGCAACACATAAAAGCACTGGATCAAAATCTGGAGAAACTGCCTATGGAACACATACATAAAGTTCAGATTCTTTACTCAAAATATGACTTTCCTTAGGTCAACATATTTCTCCAGGGAAACAATCACCCACTGCATTAATTAAGTTGAACAATAACAAATCCACACCTAGACTTTAATCCCCCCCTTCCACCCCCTATTTTCCAACAATGATTGAGGTCAAATCTGCTCATCCAGAGTCTTCATGCCAAATTGCTCTGTGGAGAGAACTTCCTCTGTTCGTCACATGTCATATTCAACTGCCATGGGATGTCAGCTTCCAACCTTCATCTGTGGCCTGGCTTCTGGATGGATTTAATTATTTCTATCAGCTGTTAATGACCAACTCAGAAGTCAATAAAACCTTTATATTCACAGTCATACTTTCTCCCTACAAGAATAATATACAGACACAGAGGCATATACACATATCTGACATATGCACTCTACGCATGCTTTTTAATATAGGGAAAGCCTCAGAGAGAACAGCTTTAGGGTAGTTTGAGGTGAGTAATAAAGAGTTGGAAGCACCACTTCTGAAACTACTGTATTTGGAGTTCACATCACTCTCATTCAGATTATTGCAAGCCCATGTGGGGAAAATTGGAAGAACGTGGAAGAGTATGAGAGACAAAGCTTAAATCACCTTGAAGAGAAATCTGGATTTCAGGGGTGCTGCAGGTGAAGACTCTGAACGAAGTGAGGGAGATGTTATTGGAAACTGCAGAAAGGAGTCCTTGCTAGAGTGTGTCGGAAAGCTTAGCTGAAGTGTATCCTGTAGTTGTGTGGAAAGCAGAACTTGTACATAACCTGAAGAGTTAGCTAAGGAGATCTTAAGGGCAATGAGGAACGTGCCACCTGCATTCTTGCTGGTTATAGTACAATGCAAGAGGAAAAGGGTGGATTGAATAACCATTAGACACATGGTTATGCATATCTCCTTTCTCACCTACATCATAGATATCTCTCCCTTTTTAAGGAAGAGACAAATGAAGCTGAATCAACATACAAATATGCTCTGTTTCTTCCATTTCTTCATCCTGTCTCCCCCAATACTACCTAAAATCTTCACTTCCCTTCACAGTTTGATTTCTCAAAATTTCTTTTCACGCTGTGCTTATTTTCTCATCTCCCATTTTCCCCTCAACATACTGTTTCGTTCTCTGCCATCAACTCCATCAAACGTGCTTTTGCTAATATATCAGTGCCCTATATTAAAAATTAAGCATTTTACTTGACCTCTCAGTAACATTCATAAAGTAAACTTACTTCCTTCTCTGTGAAACACCCTCCCCTGCTTCTGTGACAGGACCCTCTTATGGCAATCCTAACCTGATTGGCCACTGGTTTGTAGTTTTTGATCACTCCATTATTGGTTTAATAGTCTTTGGTAGGTTCTTTTTTCTAACTAAACTCTCTTTCTAGGAAATTCTTCCATTTTCTTTTGTTTATCTTGGTGTGCCATTGCATTATGCATTTCCATTTCAGATATGCATCGCTAAGAACCAATATGTGTACATATCATACGAATTTAGCTTCTAAAAGTCCAACTGTATTCTTCATCATAAAATTGGCCCCTTTGTTCCAATGGACACTGTTCCCCACCCCCTTTCCCTTCTGGTAACCACGAATCGGTCTTATAGTCCAGAAATTTATATTTGTTTTATTCAGTTCATCTGTTTGTTGGGTTTTCCATCTGCCACCCGATCACACTGTTAGCACAGCTGCTCTGCTGAAGTGTAAACCGAACTTCAGCTTCATTTGTCATCAAGTGATGGTGGAAACATCCCCCTGTTCCTTTAGAGCATCCCTGAAAGATGATTCAGTGATGAACCCTCCTCCTCAGAGAGGATGTCGGGAATTTAGGCAACTTCCTGCCTACTACAGCCCAACCATCTTTTCTCGTTCTGCATCAAATATAGACTTTGCCGAACTAAACTGAACTTCTCTGAGCATTAGTTTCCCTAAGTAGGAAAGGGTGACTGTGATGATTAGCAATAATATATGCGAAGCAGCTAATTACAGACCTGGCTTTCAGTAGGCAATCAATAAATTGTAACTATTTTTGTTTTGCTTAGAAGCTAGAATTTCTGCTGGGGTGGTAGGCATTTTGGAAAACTGGCAGTCTCGACAAGGAACAAATATCCCAACTTAATTAAAGTAATGTGCATAGTCAGTGATGAGAAGTAGACCTTCTGAAAATGTTTACAATGTCAAAGACGCACATGGCACTAGTGACAGGAAGTTACAGGACTTCTCCAGGTTGTGGGCTAAGGGAAGGTAGGTGAGACACAGCAACAGTTAAGGAAGCACTCACTGTCAGACGTTGAACCTGGACCCATGTGACCCTGAGAATAGGTGCTTCCTTAAGTGCCTGGGCCAAGGCCCTGCTGTCTGACTTCCGGGTCCATGAGGAGGGCTAGGAAAGGGTGTGGCCCGCCTCCAGAGTGACCTGGAACAACTATGGAGGAGAAAGACCACCCAGTCAGCTAGTGGTATTTTCAACATTGTTTCCACACACACCACAGTGACCCAGTGTTGAAAGGGTCGTTATCTGGAAGGAAGCTCACCTGCTTTCAGTGGAAGTGCCTGAGCTGAGGGATGAGGGTTGTAGTCTAAGACCTGTATTGCATCAGCTGCAAAAGACTGTCAAAGCAGTAACCCTAGAGAGGCCAAAATAAAGGCCTAGAGTTTGCTTCTCCTCAGATGCATCTTGGAGTGTTGTTTTCCATTTCATAAGCTTCCAGATGCATCACCTCAACTATTCATTACACCTCAGACAAGCAGTGAGGGAGGTACTACTGCTACTTCCATTCTACCCAAGAAGCAGCCTGCCGGAAGAGTTTGCTGTCTGAGGAAGGCAAGGCTGAAGAATGGCCCTTGCTTCCTGGAGCAACAGACTTCCCAATCAGGTGTTGTTTTGGTTCCAGTTCCACCACTATGAGGTCTGCGGCCTCTTTGCTTCTGTTTCCTTCTCTGTACAGTAATCTAGGATCCCAAGACTTAGTTCAAGGGTTGCAGTGACTATTAGACTTTGCTAGAACTGTTGGAAACCAAAGCTGGTATGGAGCAAGTCCTCAGCAAGCACGGGTGTCCTTTCCTAGAATGCCTTAGCTCTCTGCTCCAGATTTTAACCCAAACCCTTTTCTGGGGACACTTCCGCTCTGAAGGCAGCCAGGCCAGGTGGGAGGGGGCCCCGGGCGCACTGTAAGAAGGTGGGAGGCCCATGGATATGACTGGAAATAAATCAATGTCTGAGTCCGCACAGTGCGGTTCTGGAACCCAGGGGATTGTGGGGGGGAAGCATTTTTAGAACCATCACTTTAGAAATATGTTCCCTCCTGCCTTGCGGCTCTCTCAGTGGGCAGGTTTTAAAATAGAAACAAGTAACTTTAATTAGGCTCTAATTAGCCCCACAAGTTTGGTGAGCTAGGATAGTTTATTTTAGAAAAAAAAATTATAATAACAGACGGAGGATTTTCCAGGCACCACAACTTTAATTACAATCCCAAATACCTCCAGCGTGCTTACTGGGCCCAGGCGGATGATGCTTTTCTCTGGAGTTGGTTCCCAAAGTAATTTGAAAATCAGATCACTTACAAGGCTGACTTAAACACAAGCGGGGGGCCTTGAAACCATCTTTCAGCAGCAGCAAACTGAGAACTCAGCGGCTGGGGGCTCCAGAGCCACCTTGCTTGAGTCTAGGCTACAGAGCCGCTGCCCTCCTTGTGCTGGCTCTGGCCCTATCCTGATGCCCCTGGAACATTGGCAGAAAATTCAGTTAACAGACCAGCGAGTCCCCAGAAAGAAAACCTGCTCTAGGTGCTCTTCGGGAACCTTCCAATGCATCAATCCCTCAATTTCCTCTGAACTCCAGGAGAAAAGGGGGGAGTTCAAAGGAAAACATGGCCTCCTTTGATCCCAGTGCCACCAGGCAAAGGAAGGGGGAGGCAGGAGGCCTTGCATTTCCTCAGACAATCGTGGGTGGATGATGAGGGTAAGCAGCGCATCTGAACTGTTCACTCAAGCCCCACCAGAGGCGGGTAGGAGAAAGCCCGTGCAGGGAGAGGGATGCTCTAGAATCCTTCTCAGTACAGGTGCTTGCAAGTACATGGGAGAACTACAACATTATATGACAAATGGCCAGGTGTACCCCACCAGCCTCCTTTGATCAGGGAAAGGTCTCCAAGCCAGGACCCTGGATGCTGTGCGTCAGGAGAGTCTTGTGCTGATGTTCTTTTGTCTCCTCAGCGTTTTGCCGCTCCAGCGAATGAACGTTGTCATCTGCAACCACTAGCGTCTCGGCGATAACACAGCCATGCATATGCAGGTGGTGTGTGCACCGCTGACATGAAGGCATGTAGTGTTTGTGAGCGACGCACGTTCACTGACTCCTCTTGCCTTTCCTCACCTCCCATGACGTTGTTCGTTGACCTGAAGCTGGGGCAGCAGGAAGCGCACTTGTTCATCTAGCAGTTAGTGAAGCACCTGATAGGTGGGTGGCACCGGGCTAGCTCCTGGGGGCCATGCAAGGGACAACAGGGTCTTCCACCAGAGCAGCGGCTTCCCAGCAAGGCTCGAGCAGGGGACCATGGCGTCAGGGGAAGGAGGGGAAGGAGAAAGAGTGGGGAGGCACCGCTCAGTGCTAAGCCTCTGGTTTCCCGAGGAACCCAGCCAGCGCGGCTGGAAGCCCTCGGCTCCATCAGCTTCCACTTGTGGTCAACCGATCCAAACACCCGTAGGATAACCAGATCGGAGGACGCGTGTTCTAACTCTCAAGACACCCAAAGAATGGAACCCAAGGCCAGAGACCTTGCCATCCCCTTCTGTGTCATCGGCGCTCCCGGGAACAGAGGCAGCCTCCAAGTGGCCTTTCCCCTGCTCCAGACATTGCCACATCCCTAAAGAGTCAGAGGCACCCTCAGGAAGAGTCGCGTTCTCTCTGAAAGGCACACCAGCGCTTGCAGGCAGCCATTTTTTTCTTTTCATAGTCTGCCTTGTATAGTTTTGCTTCCAGTCTCTGACAGGGCCAGAAGGGGTGATGCCATCCATCATAAAACTTGACTTTGATAATAGGAAGCAACTTTCAGTAAGGGCGTAACACTCATGCCAGACACTGTGCCAAGTCACTTCGCTGGGATTCCACATTTAAAGCGCATTTCTTCCTCCAAGCCCTCTGAGGTAGACACTCGCCTCCTCTCTTGCTCCCGCAGAAGGAAACTGAGACTCTGAGAGACAATCTCGGCCAAGACAGGAGACGGAGAAGTGGAGAGTCTAACGCGGAAAATCTAAGCCTTGAGCCATTTCTGTGTGGTCTAGCGGGTGCGGCTGCTCCCACAGACACTGGGGGTCTTAAAGGTCGGCTGGTGCCAATGCTCGTGCCAATGGTGCTGATACCCGATGCTACGGGCTGGAGGCAGCACCCTGACAATTACTGTTGTTGACATCGGGGTCACGAACTTGTGAAGCAATACTGCCTGCTGTCCACACCATGGCCAGAGGTGAATATCCTCCCTTCCAATATCCTCCATGGAAGCAAACCCGCTCTAAAGAGTTCTCTCAACTCTTATTACGTCCTCGGCTGCCCATCGTTCCATGCGTTCCTAGGAGCCACATGTGATGCAGATATCTGGGGCCAGACGACACAGTCTTCTCGAAACTGCTCTACTCTGGAGCCACTGATTTCATCTGTCTTGAATCAACCGCCTCCCTCAAATCTTCTCCAAAGAGGAGCTCTTTCCCAGAGAGCCTCAGAATCCTTCTACAAAGGCTCCCGAGTGCACCCACGCAATCATCCTCCAGGCGGTCCAGATTCTGTGGCCACCTCCAGAACTAGAGTGGGCACCTCCTTGATTAGCACTGGATGGATAAAGCCACATACACCCGGGAAGCATGTGAAGTTTGCCTGTTTGCTCTCCTCTCCTGGGAGTGCAGGGAAGACTCACACCTTCCATCCTGTTTCCCAGAATGGCTGGAGAGAGCAGAGAACGGGGACAAATGGGCTTATGGTTTCGGACTTGTAAGCACAGAGAGGGGCTTCCTTCTCAGGGGACAGGGGAGTGGTAGGGTTTGAAATGCCCGAGCCCCCAAACAGAAATGAGTCAGACTCCTGTTGCAACAAATATACCTGACTCAGGATGAAATGGAGTTTAGGCTCCATTTGGAAAAACCCTTCTGCCCAACATCAACGTCGTTTCTTTTACCAACTTCATATGCATTTTGACTCAGTTGGTTTTGTTTCCTTTCTTTACTTTGTAAGAAATGGCTTCTTAATTTGCAGAGTGAGTGAAACGTTGGTTTCCACTACCGTGTATGACTCAGAGGATTAGTTCATACCTCTTCAGATGTGCATCGGCAACACCCACCCATATCAGAGCACACACAGCCCTTGATCGTCTGCCATTGGGCCCCATCCACACTATGTTTCCTTCCCTACTGCTGCTCAGATCTGCACTCACGTCTAGATTTTGTTTTTAATTCCATCAGTTCTTTTGTTTATCTTTATTCCACACACACATGAATGAAATCATCTGGTATTTGTCTTTCTCCCTCTGGCTTATATCACTTACCATCATCCCCTTCAGTTCCATCCATCATTCCCTTCAGTTCCATCCATGTTATTACAAAGGACAGGGGATCATCTTTTCTATAGCTGTATAGTATTCCATCATGTGTATATACAGCATCTTAATCCAGTCATCTGTTCTTGGGTACTTAGGATATTTCTATGACTTGACTAATGTAAATAGAGTTATGAGGAATATAAGAGAGCACATGCATGTGCCCTTATCAATGAATGGTTTTACATTCTTTGGATAAATGATAAAATAGAATTATTAGATCATATAGTTTTTGAACAAATGACAGAGTTACTAGAGTTACTAGATCTCTTTCTAATATTTTGAGATTCCTCCACACTGTTTTCCAAGGGCTGGATCAGTCTGCATTCCCATCAACAGTGTATGAGGTTTCCTTCTTCACATCCTCACCAGCATCTGTTGTTGCTTGTTTCTGTTTTTTCACATGGTCCATTCTTATTGAAATGACATATTTCCTTCTGGTTTTGATTTGTAATTCCCTTATGATAAGTGGTGCTGATTACTTTTTCATGTGCCTGTAGGGTATTTGAATATCTTCTTTGGAGAAGTGCTACTTAGTAACACAGGTTCTTATAGTAAAAGGAAGAAATAATAAAACTTAGAGTAGAAGTAAATGAATTAAAACCAAAAAGACTATACAAAAAAACAATGAAACAAACGTCCATACAGAACAGTGCAAGTAGTGTTTGTTCTATTTCTGTGAAAAATGCCATTTGGATTTTGATAAGCATGGCATTGAATCTGATCATTGATGCATGAGGATTTGCTTCTGCCATTGTGTCCTTAGAATGGGTTCTGTTTATTATTCAAGTCTTATTATTTTTATTCACTTTGAGTTAGGAGTGTTTCCTCTAGGGATCAGTCTGGTGTTTGCAAACTCCTTCAGCTTCTGTTTGTCTAAGGGCCTTTATTTCCCCCTCATGTCTGAGGGAGAGTCTTGCAGGATATAATATTCTTGATTAACTGTTTTTGTCTTTAAACATTTTTAATACATAATTCCATTCTCTTCTTGCCCATATGGTTTTCTCAGAGAAGTCAGATGTAAGCCTAATGAGGATATGTTCATAGTTTATCTGTTTTTTCCCCCCGCATCACCTTCAATATTTTTTCTTTGGCTTGGATTCTTGGTAGTTTCTCTATGTGTCTTTGCATAGGTCTCTTTATATCTAGGCAACCTGATGTTCTTTTAGCTTCATGGATTTGCATATTTCATTCCTTCCCTGGGCAAGGGAAAGTTTCATTCCATTATTTACTAGAATAATTCTCTGCTCACCACTGCCTTTTCTTCCCTTCTGGGACACCCATTACTCATGTTAGCTTACTGAATAGTGTCAGATAATTCAAATTGCCTGTTCATTTTCTTTAATTTATGTACTTCATGTTTCTTTTTCCACCTGAATCCTTTGTGCCTTACTTTCTTCAAGGCATTGTTTTAACCCTCCATCTGATCTACTTTATCCTAATAATTTTCTCTAGATTGCTTGGTGGCATTAATTGTGCTCTGTACCTCCTTAATTTCTGCTACTTTCTTATATAATGCTTTGTTGTCTATCTTCTGTTCATTGCTATTATTTTTTTACCTCACTCATTCGATTTCCTGAATTTTGTTGTATTTCTTTGATTAACTTTTCTGAATTGGCATGCATTTCTTTGATTTGCCCTTCTCAGTTTGCTTCTATCTCTGAGTTTCTTTACTATAGCAGTTCTAATTTCTCTGTTAGGGAGATACAGTCTTTCATCTTTATATTAGGACACTGGAAAGTTGTCACCTTGTGTTTTTACGTTCTTTTTATGACTTTTACTGCCATGTGTTATATATTTTTGTCTGTCCATTTTGCTCTTTGAGTCTCTCTATTTTATGACTGCCTTTAACAACTTCCCCAGTAGCTTATGGGTTCAAACTATTTTGTTCTGCCTGCAGGTGCAGTGGATTTGCTTGATTTTATGTTAGCCTTTGCTGGTTTCCGTGTCAGGGATGTTTGGCAGTTACCGAGCCAGTAGGGTGTGAGAGGGGCTTGGAAGTGCCCACACCTTAGTACTGATGAGTGAGAGTGGGGCTGGCTCCTGTTTGAGGCGCCTATTCAGTCTAGTGTGAAACTCATCAATCCTGCCACCCTCCCCAGTATTGTCTGACAGACATGGCTTCCTCCGGTTCGCTGCTCCCAGAAGCATATCCTGTGGGACCTGGACCCCATCATGGCTTCCTAGGGGGAAGACCAGGCTTCTGCAGCTGATAGCTGGAGGTTGGGAGGAGACTGACTTTCATTCACAAAGCTGGGAGCTGGAAGCTACACTCCTAGAGGCGGGAGGACCTGGCTCTCATCACTGGCATCTAGAGGTCAGGAGCTTCCCTTCTCTCACCCACACAACAGACAGATGAAGGTGGGCCCTCCTGGCTGGCAGCTGGAGCCTGGGAGCAGCCTGGCTCTTGCTGACACAGCTGGGGGCTGAGGGCTAGGGGCTGGGTCTACGTGACTCCATGAATGCCAGGCAAGGTACAGCTCCAGCTGTTCATGACTGGAGTTTGAGCTCCTGCAGCTGGTAATAGACTTTTCTTTTTACATTCAAAATTATACCTCAGTTGATTTAGCTGGTTTCGTAGTGGAACATCACCTGCCTTACGTTTTTCTGTTGTTGTTGGTACATTGCCTGGATTTTCAAGTTTCCTTCTTTTTATTGGGAAAGGAAATTACATACAGTATCTTCTTCACCAGGTTTCTAATGATTTCAATGATTTTCAGTCATTCTTTCTATTGTTTGGAATAGAACAATAGATCTGCTTTTTCTCTTGAAGGTCATTAATCCCCTAAACTGGTTTTTTCATATTTAGAACACATTTCCTATCCAACTCTTTCTTTATTCGACAGTTTGGAGTTGTCTATTTCTTTCCCCCCCCCTTACCTTAATCACATACTCTCAAAGTTCCAAAACTTCCTCTAGTTTAGTGAATTACTGTTTTCCTTGAAGCCCTGCTTTCCAAAGTTTTTATTCTCCTGATCCCATCTTGACTGATTTCCTTGAAAGTCTACTACAGATTCTAAATCCTGACACTTTTATACAGATTCTAAATTCTGAGACTTATACTCACTCCTTTGTCCAGTCAGGGTCATGGTGTTTGTGTATTCATCTTTTTCTATTTGATGACTTTAATACCCAAATAACTTCCCTTAGAATGGGAAAAGTGAATTTTCTGAGTTCTTATATGATTGCAGTCTGTCTCTATTCTGGCCTCACACTTCATTACAACCTTTACTGGAGTAGCAAAAAGGTATTAGGATCAAAATCCTAGTATCTATTCTCTTTCCATAGTAATAAATTATTGCACTATCCCAAGGCTACCTAGTCCCTTGCCTAGCCTCCCTCTTATGTAGGTATGATCAGTGTATTTAAGAAGAAATATGTTGTGGCAACTTCCAGAATTTGTCCATGAGTGGCAATTTACATGAAATTGCCTGGCAATTTACATGAAGATTGTAAACCTTCTTTGTTGAACTTTCTTTCGGGTTGTTGCCTGGACCATTAATACTATCATTTTGTAGCATGAAGTCAAGGTCATACATAACAGGGAAGGAATAGAAACTTAGGCTCTGGGTTATAGCAGTTCCAGAAACCATCAGCACTTTCAGATAAGAAACACTAAGTTTTTTTTTTTTTATCTTTAAGTCACTCACTCATTTTTATCATCCATCAAACTACCCGGGTATATTTGATTCCTTTTTACTCCCTCCCTTTTGTTCCCTCTGGAAACCATTATATTATTTCTACTAAGTTCAAGATTTAGTCCTACTGTTCATTCCATATGAATATTTTGGGGTATTCATATTCAATAGATGAGTGAACACAGCAGCACTGTTCTCAACTGTCAGACCAACCCAAATGACTTTCAACAGATGAATGCTTAGAGAAATTGTGGAATATATACTTGGTGGAGCATTGCATAGCTGTGAAAAAGGTGAGATGGTGGCATTTGGGTCAAATTGATGGATATCAATGTGATTATGTTAATAACATGTGAAAAACTAAAAGACAGATGACAGATTATATCAGATAGTTTCACTCAACACTAAATTTTTCCACGTCACTTTTATTTTGAGGTTTCTGACACAGTTACACTTAATCCTGGGATATACAATTTGGGTACAAAAACTCATGGTGAAATTGTTTTCTCTGTGAACACAGAAAGCATTATTCCACTATTTTTGCATGTTTCTGATATAAAAATAAGTTCTCATTCTTTATCTATGTTTTGCTCTCTCTCTCTTCCCCCATCTCAGACTTACAAACACTATCTATGTATCTATCTCTGAGCTTCTGCAATTCATAGTGGGTATTTTCTAATTCTTTCTAATTTACACTCTCTTGACTTTCAGTTGAAAGACCTCTTGATTCAAGTCCAAGTTTCTTGCTTAAAGCTCATTCCTTCTACTTCATTTCGTTTATTTTCTATTTTGGAAGGGTTGATTTTTACTATCAGACCTCCTGAATTGAATGGCAGAGTTTAATACTTCTTTCATAATTTCTTTTCAAATTTTTGTTATATCCAATCCTTCTACATTTTAAAATACAGCAACCGTGTTTTACTCTCCAAGAACTCTTCCTTGCTCTTTAATTCACAGAAGTCTTTTCTCTAGACCTATGTAATTTCTTCTTGAATCTCTGTATATTTGCTTTCTATAAATGTGTAGTAATTTCCAAAACTTAGTGGCTTAAGAAAAAAACATTTATTATCTCACAGTTTTTATAAAGCAGGAATCCAGGATCCACTTATCTGGGTGGTTCTCACTGAGAAGCTCTCACAAGAATGCAATCAAGATGTTGGCTGAAGCTGTAGTCAATCTCAGAGCTTGGCTGGCAGGGAACTGGCTTCCAAGCTCACACACATGACTGTTGGCAGGATTCAGAAGATCTGCTTCCAAACTCACTCGTGTGATTGTGGGTGGGTTCCTTCCCACCTGGGCCTCTTCTCACAGTGTAGATGCTGGCTTCCTTCTTCTTGGGCTGCCTTACATCAAAATTGGCTCCCTTCAGAAGAGAAAGGGTTGAGAGAGTGGGAAGAAAGAGTTTGAGAACGTAAGATGGAAGCCCCCATCTCTCCATATTTTCTAACCTAATATTGGAAGTGGAGTCCCATCAATCTACTATAGTCTATTCACTCACTGAACACGATTCACTAAATTCAGGCCATGTACAAGGAAACAGTTAAGAAGAAACATAAACCAAAGTGAGTGGACATATTCTTTAACGTACTACATCCTCTATCATGCTAATGAGCTGGTTTGTATTAGCTATTTTGGGATTTTTAAATTATCTCTGATTCCCCCTGAGTAGGTTCTTCTTATTGCATCTTTTCTTTCTTGGTCATGTTGTTGACTTTCTTTGTGCACCCGGAAATAATTTGTTGTTCATTTAAATGACGTCATACAAAAACGGGAAGATTAATGAGACTTAAATATGGAAGGATTGGGGTGAATAGGGTTTATGACGAGTAATATGGGAACTGGTTGGTCCCTAATGCCAAAATGAAGAGGTCTCTAATGGAAACATACTCCCCAGATTACCTGCCATAATTATTCTATCAATAGTTCAAATATTTGAGGAATATCTCTGGTCAGAGTTTTCTTTAGAAGTAAATGCCTGGCCACAATATGTATAAAGGGGGGGGGTTAAAGGGAATGAGGAGATTAATGTAGCTATCCTTTAATTATTTGGTATTTAATCATCCGTATTGAGGTAACATTGGTTTACAAGACTGTATGTGATACACAGACATAGGATAACACTAAAAACAATTTATCATAATGCAAGGAATCCCAGGCAACATGGATTTACTATTGGGAGAAAGTGTATAACAGAAACATAGCAGCTTTGGTCTGGAAAAGCCCCTAAAGGTTGTCTTATCCGGGGATAGATCCTGATGCTAGAGCGCCATCAGGCACGCTGATCACTTAGGAACTCGGGATCACTCAGGGCAGACACGTTCTCTAGTTCCCACCCGGAGACTGAGTCAGAATATCTGAGGACTGGACCCAAGATGTTATAGTGACAAAACGTCTAGGATGATAAGGACATTCATTCACACTCTCATATACTCACATTGGCAGACCACTACCCTATGCAGGGTTTTCCAAACTTTTCCATTTTAAATCAGAAACCGTAAAGGGAACTCAGCTACCACACCTGGATTCCTGGAAGGAATGAATGCATCTGTGGAGCAAAAGACATAAATAAGAACATTCATAGCAGCTTTATGCACAATAGTCACACGCTCTACACAACCCAGATGTCCATCAGCAATGGAATGACTGGATTATTACACCAACTCACTAAAATACGACCAGCAATGTGAAAGAAGGGGCTGATTCTATAGGAAGTGACTTGGGGGGAACATCACAGATGATGCTGGAGTGAAGAAATCAAACAGAAATGAGTACACACTGCTGTCCCCACATCCATGAACTTGAAAGTTGAATAGAGGTTTACGGCAATCCACGTGGGACTAGTCCCTCCCTCGGGACCAGAGGCAGATGGAGGCAGAGAAGACCAGGCTGAACATTTCCTCCTGAATTTCTCTGCATTTCCTGGCAGGTCAGCTTTTCCCTCCTTGATTCCACATGCGCTATCATAAAGTCTCATTCCTCTCCACTAATTGGGGACGAAAGATCATCCTGATAGGTGTTCAGCTGAAGTTACCTTCAAAGGTTGGCCAAATTAGCCACAGAGAGGCAATTAGAAGCAGGAGGTTGACAACGCTTCAAGGAAGTGAGCAGGTTTAAAGTATCAAGGAGCCTGTCAGAAACGCTCGATGAGGCCCCATCATCGTCCCAGGCTGGGCCCACTGCGGCCTACTTCGAGGGCTAACCACCGGGCGTAGGGGTCACCTGCTTGACAGGTCAGCCACTCCAGGCAGCAACTGGCCCCCACTTTGGAACGTTATCCCCACCATCATGTAGTGGTTGGGTGAACCCTTGGCTCGCAAGTCCCTGCTTCCCACGCCTGCCCTGCCCTTCCCTCCGCAAGTGAAGCACAGATGTTGCCGGTGAGTCACAGTTCCCAGGAAGCTCTTCGCCAGTTCTGCAGGGTGGCTGGTGGCTAACGGTGTGAAGACTTGTTCCACAATCAAGCTAAATCCTACCTGGACCCCCAGGTGGATCCCAACGCTTCAGTGGTTGGACTCCCAGGTTTCTCTCTCCTCCTCTCCTGCCGAAGAAACCAGAGTTATCGCCTCTGGAACATTCTAGAGGCCATGATTGGAGACTGGACCTCATGCATGTGGCATCCATCCCTCACTGATGGGGACACCGGGCCCATCCCAGGGTAAAGGACACTCAGCCTCCAGAGCCCAGCCCCGGCCTCTTGCGCATGGCCCATCCCTTGCTCTTCCATTGTGAGACCGAGGAAGCAGACGCCTCTGAGGACGAAGGGGCTTTGGCGCTAGAAAGTCGTTCGCAGGAGAACCCGCCAAGCTACGCAGTACAGATGGTGAAACTGAGGCTCAGGCCGATGCCGGAGCCAAGACGCCTCAACACCGGCCATGCTGCAGCCCTGGGACGGGTGCCCGGGCAGCGAGCTCGAGGGCCCCAGCCCCCTGCAGAGCAGTGCTCTCCAAGACGACACCATCTGCCAACCCTGCCCCCACATCCGTTGCTTCAGTCATCATCAGGCATCAGGCCCGAAGAGATCCGTATTTGAGAAGAGCGCGTGGAAACGGTAAAGAGAAGGAAGAGCCTCAGCAAAGGAGCTGCCTGGTGCAAATCCGCCTCCCCCCAAAGAGGGATCTGCAGAGGCCAGGAGCCAGCGCAGCGCTGGCCAGATGCGGCGTGTACTGACCACGAGGCGGCAGCACGGCGCAGACACCGAGACAGCAGTTTTATCAGTAGAGAAGGGAGACGCCCTTGGCCATGGAAGCGGCTAGAACTGACGGCAGGGACGGGAGCGGGCAGCTTCTCTGCCTCGGCCGCCCTCCGTCCCAGTTAGACACACGCCTCAGCGAGAACCCAAAGCTAACAGGAAAGAAAATCAAAGTCGAAAATATGCCAGAAAGGGAGAAGGCCGGAAGTGAAGGGAGCCAAGCGAGGGCAGAATCTAACAAGTCAATTGAAGAGCCATTCAATATTTGCTCCTGTCACACTGCGGATTATGAAGTTAATTGCATTAAAATATCCCTGAGCTTTGGAGGATCTCAAGTTGCCAGAATCATTTAGGTTGATGTTGACAGAAATCCTGTTTCCTGAGCAGCTATTTCAATTCCCTGAGGAACAGTTCTTCATCAGGGAGCGCACGCATCCCTCAGGGAGGAACAACGCCATCCGTCAGGGAGGAGTAAGCCCTCTGTCAGGGGGGACCACACCACCTGTCAGGGAGGAGCACACCTTCCATCAGGGAGGACCACTCCATTAGTCAGGGAGGATCACACCTTCATTCAGGGAGGACCACACTATTAGTCAGGGAGGATCATATCTTCTTTCAGGGAGGAGCATGCCTTCCTTCAGGGAGGACTACACCTTCTGTCAGGGAGGAGTACACCTTCCGTCAGGGAGGAGTACGCCTTCCTTCAGGGAGGACCACAGCAAGGTGGCGGGAGCAGTGCTCCCTCACCCCTTGCATGGAACAAGCAGTAGGAATGATACGCTGAGTTTCCTCAGGGAAAGGGCCACGGACTTCTCCTGAAGCCCTCCCTCTCAGTAGCAGGTGAATCCCAGCCCACAGCAGTGCCTCAGATGCCAGGAGGAAGCTGGGTCACAGGCAGGCAGAGCAAACAGCTCAGATCCAGGAACCCAAGATGGTTAGCTACTGGCTTCCGGGCCTGCTACCCCCACACACCCCAGGACAGCCTCCCGGCTCCCACTCACAGCTGCCAGCTCCGCCCTCAGGGGACATCAATACCAGCCACGTAGCACGTTGCGATATACGATCTGATACTGTGATTTGGGGGATCGGGGGTTGGATTTGGGGTTGACTCTGAGATGATTACTACTCAAAGTCTGATTCCTTAGCCCACAGCCTTCTCATCTCCCAAGAGGCTGGTAACAGTTATTCTTGTCTTGGTTCTAGAACCTTCCATGAAAAACGTGATCATTCTCAAAGAGGCTAACGCCAAAATATGTTAGTCATCGCCTTGCCAGTACACGAAGCCACTTGATCCACATGGGCCTTTTCTGATCGCTCGGTCCCCACACGTCTGTGGGACTCGGCACTATTTCTAAAGTTCCTCTGTCTCCCTGCGACCAGCAACGACCCTGTGTCAGCGCCAGTGGTGCAGGGCCACCACTAGCATAATAATGCAGACCCGGGTTCAAATCTGCACGCTGCGTCTCCTGGGCTGTTCCACCTCGCTCAATTCACTTACCCTCTCTGTGCTCACCTTCCTTTGCGCAGCCGAGTCAGCAGCTCTCTAGGGTTGCTGTGAGGAGTTGGCGAAATAACCCGAGCAGGGGCAGCGCTGGGCTACACCTGGGCCTCATTTAAACATCACGAAGCTGGGCCCCAGCCAGGAGAGGGAATCCTCAGTCACGAGGCTCCAGTCAGGCTGGATGCGCGCAGAGAGGGTGGCAGATACTGGCTGTGGCCTGAATGTGCAGGCAGCTCCGCTACCTGTCGCCTGGTGAAGTCCTCACGCGGATCCTCGCGCGACACCAACTACTGCACGTGCAGAAAGGGGGGGGGGGCACGGAGATGTTAAGGAAGGCACCGAAGACAGCACCGTCCGGAAGTGGAAGCGCCACGGCCGCAAGCCAGGCCCGAACGCTCTGACAACCGTGGCCTTGGCGTGGGGCCACATCACTGTCCACTCTGTGCCCACCGACCTGCCGATGAAAGGGCACAACGTGGGGAGTCGGGGCTGGTGGGCCTGCACCCCGCAAGGCCGCACCCCGTCTTGCTTGCGAGCTCACTGGGGCCTCCACGCCGGAGTCGCTGAGTTTCCTGAAAACCGAACCCATCCCCTCGGCTGAGTTTCGTTTGCTAGCTGTTGGGCTGGTGACGAGCAGGCCGCACAGCCGCGGCCCCTTGGCACACTGCTGGAATCCCAAGAACCCACTCCCAGGGCATCCGAGTGCCGGACACTCCATGGCGGTGAGGAACTTCCTGCGCGGTGTTTCCCAGGTTACCTGTCCGGGCTTCCCCGCCGGGGCAACAGAATCACAAGCTGCTGCGTCCTGTAATTCTGCAGATCAATATCCCGCCAAACATGGATGTAGGGAGAGCTGGTGCGGCCAAGGGACGTTGGGCAGTCACTTTCCCTCTCTGGGTCTTAACTGCCCGGCATGGGGACCTCCCACTCCCACGCCAGCGTCGGCGAAGGGCCCTTCACCTGGGTTCCCACGGACGCCAGGCCTCACTGCGTGCGAGCACTTTGCACTCCGCGTGCTCAAGATGCCTTTTCCGTTCTCCTGTGGCTCCCTGAAGTCGCCGGCCAGATCCTGTTCCTTTCTCCATCCCAGGGCCTAGGCTTGGGCTTGGCGTGTAGCCAGCTCGGGCTAACGAGCTGTCAGCTTCCCTGCACGCCTCTTCGTTTCGGTGGTTTTCTGCCCAGAGTGACAGAGGGAAGGAAGAATGGAGCGTCCCAATGACAGAAGTGCAATTTGTTCTGCTCGTTGAATGTAAAGACCCCCCCAGCACTTCATGACTAGAAAACCACCAAAGAAATCGGAAGAAGCCACCATGTTGCAGGGGATCTGATGTCTCTGACAGATGGAATGAGCTGAGAGTTAAGACACGGAGGGTTTATTATTCCATCCCGATTGAAAGCACTGACCCCTTCCTCATGGTTGTAATTTCTCTCATTTCACATTTTTTGTTACTGAAAGAGCGGTGGCAGACAGGCTAGAATGGGATGATACTTTCTGGAAGCTTCTAGTAAGATTTATTGTTCGGAATCCTATTGATTCCTGAGCTATGCAGAATAGCCTGGGTGCAGGGTGGGTCTTGCAAACTCTCGGCTTCAATCGGCTGCACCTTGGAGCTAAATATTCTCCAAGTCACTCTCATTCAGTCAGCCATGCAGGCGTATTGAGAGCTCTGCCTCTGTGTTTATCACCAACCTGGAGCGCACACAGTCAGAGATGGACAAGATTTACCACCCTTCGTGGTTCACAGCCAGTGGGAGGCACAGGGATTTGGCAGAGAAATAGAAAAATGTTGGAATATTGGCCTAGTGACTGTTTATAATGGGACAACAGCTGACTGCCGTGGGGGTTGAAGGCGGGGCTAGTGACTAACTAGTCAGCGGGGGTAGAGCTTCCACAGGAAGGGAGAAAGGAGGAGGAAGAATCTGAAGCCTGAAAGAAGACAGAACATGTAAGGAGGCTGTCTAGGAGATTTAGCAAAGATTTGCCAGGCAGAGAAGAATGTTGGGGGGGGGCATTTCTGGTAGAAGATGCCACCTGTGCACGAATCAGGAGGTAGTAGGTGCAGGGACAAGTCAACAGCTCAGGGTGGCCGGACTGGGGCACCGCTGAAGGGAAGTGGGACTGGGACCACAGCTTGTGGCCAAAGCTACGCTGTGGGTGGGAGGAGAGCAGTAAACTGAGAGGAGAGGCTGGATCATGTTGGCACAAGCACAGGTAGAGAGCAAAGGAGAAAGCAAGCTTCCCTGCAACCTAGAGATGACGGGGGTCGCTAGGGACCTGAGTTAACGAGGGGGGACTTAGTTTGGCCACTTCAGATAATGTCAATGAAACCCCAACTGCAAAGGGGTTAGAGAGCAGCAGAGGGGTAGGGGATCCTAGGAGGCAGGGATGACACAGGACCTGGATGGCTGCCACTTGTGTCTATTTGTCAGCCAAGAAATATCAGATTCCTGACACTGCATCACAGTCCAGCCCTGAGACTGTCTTTGATAGACAACCATCTTCCGAGAAGGAATTTCCAAGAAACATCTGCTCTTCTCTCTTGAAACAAGTGTGCTAGTTTTGTATGGCAGCCTAGCAACCAGCAGCGAGTGGTGAAAAGACACTGCTCATACGTCACACTTTCTGCGGGGCAAAAGCCCTTCATGGGCCATCCGCTTCAGGTCTCCTCAGGCTGCAGTCCAGGTGACGGCTGCGCCATCATCAGGCGCGACTGGGAAAAGTACTCTGAGCCCCGCTCAGATGGTTGGTAGAAGTATTCTTCTTATGGCAGCCTGAAGGTCCAGTTTTCTTGCTGTCCGCTGACCAGGTGTGACTCACTTCCTAAAGTCACCTGCAGTTCTGCCCATCTGCATCTCCACAGGCCCTCCTACAACCCAACAGCGTATCTCTTCAAGCCTGACAGTGGAGAGAGAAGCTCTTAGCTGAGGGGAAACACGGGCCTTCTTTTAAGGGTGTTTGCCTGGTAACTCCAGGCCTACCAAGGTAATCTCCCTTTTGAGTAACTCATAGTCAACTGGTGAGGGACTGTAGTTACAGCTGCAAAACCCCTTCACGTGGCCATCTTGTCTTGACTGGAAGCAAGTCACAGGTGTCGCCACACTCCAGGGATATAATTATACAATGTAAACAGCAAGAGGCAGGAGTCGCTGGAGGGTGTGTTCATCCAACACCAAGCTATGCTCTTGGTCATACGTGGCAACTCCCAAAGTGAATCCATCATAGATTTGAACAGAAAATAGATATGAAAGTAATAACCTTGCTTTGCTTCTTCAATAATCTCGTTTGGGTTTCCAGTCATACATATCTCCAAATCCCTAGTCTCTGACAAAATCTAGTCACTGGTTATATATAAGTTTCCCCTTCAACTGCAGTCAGCATTCTAAGAGCCTTTCCACAAACTGCAGCTCCACAGGGACCCTCTGTTGCCAACATGTCAACAAACTCAGTTTCACGAAACGGAGCAAATGTGCAGGTTTTCCTCCCCAAGGGATGCCTCCTGAATCCCCCTCCCAACAGTCACCACAAGAGCCAAATGAGGAAAGGAGCAATGACAATGGTTAAGTGAATGGAAAACTTCAGGTCTGGAGATAGCCATTGGAATTCAAAGTTCCTTTTGGAGAGACCAAAAGTTGCCTTGAACTTCTGAAATAAGCAAGAACAGCATTCTTCTGTTTGCACAGCCCTGATTGCCAAGGGGCCAGGGGAGCAGAGCAGAGCCACCAGCAATTACTGGAATTTTCCGGAAAATGCTTAGTAAGACTACACACGCACATGCAGATCAAACACGGCCTTTTTAGATGTTTAGAGTTGCCAGAGGTTACCTCTCCTAAATTATTTATTTCAGGTGTGGAGTCAAAGGAAATTTCTCAGGCTGTGGATATAGGAGCAGAAGCCTATGCAAGGGTGATGCAAATAAAAAGATAGGAAACAGGATTATATTAGAAATGTGAGAATCGTCTTCCATTCAAAGAATGTTAAGCAGGTCAACAGCTTTTAGAGGGGCATCATGAATTCTCCCTCCCCATCTATTTGTACACACCGTTTCAGAGCCATTTCTGCTGTGTGACAAAATTTCCTGTCAGAGGCGCATACATTGAAGATGTATACCAAAAAAATCTAGTCACTGGTTATATATAAGTTATATATAACATATATATTATACTATATATGTTATATATATGTATATATGAATAATACCTCACACTGCACCTTTGACTCTTCCTTCCTACCCACCAGAGGTAGTGCCAGAGAAGTGGCAGGATACCGTGTGCGTAGGTAATCAGCTTTCTCTGCCTTGGTCAATAAATGAATAAATGGGGGGAGGTATGGTGGTGGTGTGATATCAGACAAACGCAAATTCTAATCCTATTCTACCCTTCACGTGTTGTGTGACCTTTGTGAGATTACTTCACTTCTGGCTCTTGGGTCCCTAGGATTTAGAAACATCCATATGCCCCTCACAGGAAGCCACACAACATGGGGGTTGTGCCTGTACAGTAAATATGGATGCCGTCCCCAGATGTTAGTCACAGCTCTCATAGGGAACCTATTCATGCTCTGGGACTGACAGTGAAGTCTGCCTAGTGGGCACAACTTACAAAGCTTTTAGGTCAGGGCCTAGCAAGGTTTGTGGAACTATTGTTACTGTTGTTATCCTTACGACCCCTACCGGTCACGATTAACAGAACAGTTGTCAGTGTGACTGGCCAAAAATGCTACTTACCATCCCCAGCCCAGGTGACCTTCAGTCTTTCCCTCTCTACGAAGTGGATAAAGAGTGCATGCTTTCACTTCCAGTGCAAGGTGGATATCGTCCATGACCCAAGGTTACATGGAACACCCCAAATGACTGGTTTTCAAATTCTTTTTTAAAGCCATGGAGCCCTATTTTTAAAGGAAATTATGGGGAGGATCTCGAAGATTAATACTAAAAGCAGCAGCCGTTTGAGGTTCAATGTTGCAACAGACCCCAGTGTGTTCTCTCTATCTCTCTCTGTCTCTGTCTCTCTCCCCCTCACCCCTCTTCTCTCCCTTCTGAGGCTCAGGGCTCTGAGAAGCATGATTTGATAAGCTCTCAATGAATGAGCAGTTGTTCAAGCTGGCGGATCATCAGAATTAATACAGGCCACTGGGATACGGGGCAGTCACAAGCACTGTCATTTGGAGGGTCTGACTCCCCGTAGAGATGTCTCTTCTGACTTTCAAAGTCCAAAGTAGGGCTGAGCTGCCAGAGCTCACCAAGGGAATTGTTCTAGCTGTCGCTTTGAAGGGAAGGTACGAAGCCTGGTGGAGAGACTGCCAATTTCTTTGGGGAAAAAAGCTGCTGATGCTGAATGTCATAGAGCTGGTGACTTCTTCTCTCAGATGCCCAAATGTTAACATCTCTGTAGCTGACACCCTCCCCACTCTTTTCCTCACTGGCAAAGTTCTGATTGTATTCACTCACTCCTCCCCTATTTGATTTAAGAAAGGGAAGACGCTCTCACCATCTCCAGAAAAAAATCCCCAATTGTTCTACACCATCACTATGTCCACCGTTCTTATTAGCATTTGGATTTGGACTGAGGATGTAAAAATAATTCTGCCCGTGAGGAGAAACCTGCTGTTCAAATTCTGGGGAAAGTTTTTCTATGAATAAGAGAGATGCTGAGGGACAGACTCTTTTCCTGCCTGGATGTGTGCCTGTATAGTGGCAGCCATCTTGTGGCCATGACGGGTGCTCATGCTGAGGGACAGACTCTTTTCCTGCCTGGATGTGTGCCTGTATAGTGGCAGCCATCTTGTGGCCATGGCGGGTGCTCAGTGGAGGCAAAGCGACTTCTCTCACAACGCAGAGATCAGCTGCGGCTGCCTGTCCTTGAGATTTCTTTTTGTGAAAGATACCCAGCCTTTTCATTGTTTAAATCAGTGTCTGGCGGATTGTTTCAGCATCACCTTGTTAGAAAGGGAGATTTGCAGGCCCCACCTCAAAAGCACTGATGGAAAGAGTTGGAATTGGGCTGCACTTCGCGTTTTTTAGCAAGCTTGCAGAGAAGGCTGATGAGCGCTCATGGCTGGGGTTCATTTGAACCAAGCCATTCGGAGGTAGCTTGAATTTAAAGCCAAGCATCTACTAAAGTCTCCACGAAACTTCCAAACCTAAGTTCTTAGTATTGTTGCTGACATTGTGGGTTACCCCTGTGCCTGGACTCAGAGCTGAGTTCAAGCACTCGGTCCAGGGACAGTGAGCGTGGCGTGCCGTGGCTGCACTGACCATGCAAACCCCCTCGCCCACTGTCTCGTCTTTCCCACATAGGTTCATGACCCTCAACCCAACCGTATGTCTCCTGTCATCCTCTGTCACTTCTTCAGGGTAGCCGCCCCCACCTGTAGTCCTGCTGCAAGCAAACATGCTAGAACCCCTGCCAGACCTCCCCAATCCCCTCAGCATGAAAGCCCTTGCTACACTGGAGTTGTCTCACAACGACCCCCTCAGGCACTTCTTCTTTCCATAGTTTCCATATGGGAGAAAAAAGCCCAAGACTCTGGAATGATGTGGAATGTTTCATGGCTGCTCGTCTCGCAGAACATGGCTCTTGGGTTCAGACCTCTTCTTAATTCTTATGATTCTTCTTTCACAAGCAGCTCCACCATAGCTGGGGGTGGGGGTGGGGGTGTGGAATCGGTGCTCTCTACCAGAGAGAAACTTCTATAGACCTTGTTGTCCAGAGGAACAACAAGGGTCTAGAACCCACCCACCACCCTGTGGCCTCGGCTGTTATTCAGAAACCTCCCAAGGATTGGTTCTACCTTTTGACAAAGTTACTGCACTAACAGTCCTCCTGGGAAGTCCAAGAACAGAGGTGGTGAAAAGGGGCAAGAAGGGAG
>PVHY01000386.1:212449-244793 GCA_004024945.1 Uropsilus gracilis
CTGTCTGCCTGTCTGCCTGTCTGCCTGTCTGCCTGTCTGCCTGTCTGCCTGTCTGCCTGTCTGCCTGTCTGTCTTCTATCGATCACTTAGCCCACAAAATGAGCTATGTACACTGTCCATTTCAACTGTAGTTGGGAGCAAAGGAAGTACCCTTCATTGAAACTTACTCAGCATCTGAGGGGGAAATTCTAAATAGAGCACTATATTGCTTTGGGAAAATAAAAGGTCGTTGAGACTCAGTGAAAGGAAGATGTCATGCAACAGATATCTTCTATTTTCACGTCTCCTGCTTCGATTCTGTATTTTCCTTCCTTTATATATTTGTCTATAATAACTTCCCCACATTTATTTTTCATTGTGTTTCTTTATCAAAATCACATTACTTTCTAACATATTGTTTCAGGCGTGTGTATCAGAAAATGAACAGCTCTCTAAAATCAACATCACATAAAGGTCACCACTGAAAGGCCAACATACAGTTGGTCACCTTGACCCTATTGACCAACCCCCACTGCTTCCCCTTTCCCTTCTGCTGGCCACTCATCTGGTCTTATAGTCTGAGAGGTTCTTTCTTTTTTTTCTCTTTCTTCACTTTATGTGTTCCTTTGATTCTTCTCTGTGCCACACGAGGAGAGTTGTCTGGTTTCTCTCTTTCTCTGCCTGATGTATGTCACTGAGCATCATTGCCTCCATGTGCTCTCACCAGTTTACACTTAACGGAAAGTCAGTGATATGAACATACATGGTGTCAGAAGACTGAGGTGGAGTTTCCAGCTTTGCCAGTCACTTGCCACTGGTGGGAGTTTGTGATTTGCTTAACCTTTCTGGGCCTGTTTTGTCTTGTGGAAAATGGGATAATTCCATGACCATCATCATAGCTCTTCTGCTAGGAGGGAACCGGTGAGCTAATAACACACAAATACCTAATCAGCGACAACAGAGTGGCACTAGATGAAAGAAAAAATATCACAGTTTTCATGTGGTAAACTGAGTTCTCTGTTCCATATGTTCACTCTTTGCCATATACTGTGTTGAGGCTTCCCAGGTATTATTTCCTTGCGTCCTCACAACAATACTAGGTCAAGTGTACTATTATTTCCCCAATTACAGAGCAAGAAGCAGGTCAATGTGAAGTAGGACCTGACACAAGTTTAAATAACAGGTGGCGAAACTGCCATTCATTACCAACACCGATTCCAAAAACAAACATGGGAGCGCTGTTCTTGGACCCATTGCACAGATAAGAAAGTGAAAAAGCTTCAATAAAAGCTGCAACTTTCTAAAATAATAGCTGTTAATACTGGGGTCCAAACCCATCTCTGAGTCTAAAGCCTTAGGCCCATACACTTGGCTCCACTGGCTCTAGCAGAGCCCTGCCTTAGGAATGAACACAGAATGCCTGAAGGTGGGACCCGGGATCTCTTCCTGAACACCTGGCTTTCAAGAGCTTGGTTTTGTCTGTTCCCCTGGTCCTGTTCTGGTGAACTTGGCACTGGTCTTAGCAACACCCAGTGATGCTTTGTATGGTAGTTTTGTTGAGATGTTAAGAGGGAAGAAGCAAAAAGAGTGTCACGGTGCTTTTGTAAAATACAAGGTGCAAGTAGATGAGGAAGTAGCAAACACCGTAGCTTTAGGAGTCTGCTTCGGCCTAGCCAGAGAAAAGACAGGACTGTGGAGATTTTCACAGGTGTGCAAGGACCTAGATACTGTCTATCTGCTTCACGAGAGGCCCAAACTATAAGTGTTTGGAGTATCCTGCTGTCTCTAGCCAGGAAGCATCTCTCCCACTAAACTAGCGAGCAGTTGTTTCCAGGTTCTGCTTCTTACAAGTACTCCAAGTATTGAGCTATGCTAAGATGTTTAATTTACATAAACCAGTATCTGTCCATGTTAATTCACTGGCTGGTCTACAGAGCCGGAAAATCCTTTCTGCTATCCTCCCAAACAACATGCCCTGTGTCCAAAAGCACAGATAGTCTTCTAGCTCATCTGCCAAGCTCTGGCACCTGAATAGTCATAGGTGGCAAATGTCTTCTTGGCATTATATTGTGACCACATATTTTTCACTCTAGCTTCCTAAGGAGGCCTCTTTTTATTCACCTACGGGTAAGGCCCCTCACATTGGTACCTTCCAGGTACAATGCCACACCATGGGCTGGCTGCTTCACACCTCCACGCAGTTGGAACCCATGGCAAATGAAACCGAAAGTCCTTCCAGATATTAGCACACTGCTCTGTTCACTTGGGGATGGGGTATGACACAGGTTCTGTATGAAACCAAATCAGTAGGGGACACTGACATGGCGCCAGAACAAAGCAGGTAACACTGATGTAGCCTCAAGAGGAGCAGAGAGAAAGTGAGGACAGTGTAGGGTAGAAGTAGAAGTAGGGTGCACTGACATTTTCCAAGCCACAGAGCTCAAGGGCAGGACGAGTGGGGAGCCAGGGTCGCAGGGACAGGGAACTCTGCCTTTCCTTACAGAGTTCCATTCAAAATGGCAGTTTCCAAGGGCCACTGACAGTGTGAAGCCGCAACTTCCTGTATGCTCAACACCTCATTCACATTATCTTTTTTTCCTTTCTGTAAGAGCCAGACCTCGAGCAGAGTGAGACACTGCAGGTGAATGGGGGTCGGGGATGGGCGGCAGACACCAGGCATGGCTTTGCCAGGAAGTGCCCTCCCCACCCCCTGCCAGCTCAATGAAGCAAAGCCAAGACCCCCCCCCACACACACTTCCCAGGAGGGTTTTCACAGCATGCCCTCATGGGAGGCCTTCACCTTCATGCAGCGACTGGAATTAGTGGACTCTGTTTTGGAGGGCATTTTCAGGTATTTGAAACAACTCCCTTTTGACTAACATCACCATTGAGGTTTTTTCTACAGAAGGATACTTAAACTTTTTAAACTATTTGACTCAAGAAAGAATCCTTGTTAGTTCACCCAAGAAAGAAAACAGAATGGGGAGGAGTGGGAAAGAGATAGCAGACACGGGCAAAAACAAGTCTAGGTTTGCAATTTATTGAGCTCCAGAAAATCGCCACCGCAATCCAAATCCAAAATGGAAACAGAAAGGGAAGATCTTTGAAACTGTGTTTGCATTTGCCACAAGGGAGAGCATGATTATATCTTTATCAAGTATCTTTCAAACTTCCAGATTCCTTTGCGTGTTAGCCAGATGACAGGTGATCTTTTACAATAGCTGTTTCATTAAATTTCAATTAAGGGTCTATGATAGTTAAACTGTGATCGGTTTTGTGCTGTGTCTTCTATGGCTAAGAGCATGTATGGTACATTTCTACCCCAGTCAATCTGATAAAATAGGTTCTTATTTATGATATTCCACTCCTGAGCTTGAAAACTGAGTATTGTAGGGAGGGAAGTCTCAAGAGGCAAACTCATAATTCAGAAGAGAGATGAGTCATCTCTAACCTATTGCAAAGAGAATTTGAATTAAACTAAGCCACTTATTACCATGGTGGTTAGGATTAGTGGCAGGACATGACTGAGTATAAAAACAGAACTTTATTTTCCCTTTTCCTATTTATTCCAATTAAGGTGTCTGCCACTCATGTATTCAAATTAAGACACACGGAATTTGGGTACTTGTGTGCACCCTTGAGGTCATATGAAACTCATTGTAGTTGTGTCTGGGGAAATCATTTCTCACTTGGCATTAAGAAAATTAAACAACTAATGGCTTTAGGATAAATCATTTAATGAGGCTGTAGTTCCCAAAACTTACTTTTTAATTACACTATTAAAGGCACTTCTCATTGATGTGTCTGCTTCAAATGAACAATGCTAGTAGTGACAGAGCTCTAGAAACAATTAAGATAATCCTGTCCAAACGAGCAGAGGTGGAATATTCTTATTAGTCCGTGACATCTGCTAAAATCCAGGTTTCACTTCTCTTGTTTTCACTCCCTGTTCTTCTCAAAGACCATCTATCAAAAACCAGTCAGCTCCTTTCCCCTGTTATTGGCTCCAGTGGCAGCTGCGCTGGAGAGAGAGATTAAAGTGTAGGTGAAACTCAGCGGTGACTGCTTGCTGCTCTCCCATTGTCTCCAGTATCCTTTCTGGGAAGTATGATGATCTTAAGATGGAAGTCCAAGTTCAGGTGTGGTAGAAGAGAAAGACAGGAGGGAACTGGGTCTCTACTGATCACAGGAATGCCATGATCTTGAATGCTCTGGAACTAGCATAAATATAAAGAAGCAAAGTGGGGAGTAAATATGTTGCTTCATATCTGCAGTAAAAGCAAATGATTTCATGGCATTCAGGCTTTTAAGGATGTTCTTAAGAAAAGTGTTTCCACTTGGAATCAAGCTGTCCTTCCCTACAGGAGAGGTACCGTTCTTACATTGTGTGGCCTCATGACCAAGGCACTCTTGTCCTAGCTGCTAAAAACGATGTGATCACTGCTTTTGGTATTAGGTCTTACCATCCATAAACACAGGCTAGAGCTGAGAGATGCATGATGAGGTCACTCATTCCAATTACTAGGGTGCTTTTTAAATCAAACATTTGTTTGGAGATAATGGTATATTTGCACAGTTACAAGGCATAATGCAGAGAGATCCTGTGTACCTTTTACTCAGGCTCCCCAGTAATAATGTCATTTTGGAACAGTAGCAACAACACTGTTTTATCGTTTAATAAGAGACTGGTAAAAATCAAGCAAATATTTTTCTCCCAGTGATTTGGAATTAAACTACTATCCGTAGACATCAAGATGGAAGAGCTGTATATGTAAGATGACAATTGTCTTAGCCTATACTTTTTGATCCCTAACTAACAGAATCTACATTGGAGGTATGAGACCAAGACCACATATGTCAACAATGAATAAAATCTTCCTATTTTATCAGAATACCACACTAGGGCCAGGGCTTAAGAATAATCTCTGCAGAACAGAAGTTTGCCCAATTATCATTTCATAATAAGTTGATTCCATTATATATGCATTTTAATTAAAAGTAACCACAGAAGTTTTAAACACACACCCCACAGCACAATCACAAAGCAGTAATTTCACTGGACACATTTATTGGCTATCAGCTCCATGACGAAACCTTTCTGAACAAATAGTTCATCAGCAAGTCACAATTTTAAGTATAGTAAAAGCTAATAATTGCTAGACAAGATATACTAAGGTTTATTTTCCATGGTTCACTACAATCATCTCTTTAAAAATACCAGCACACATCCCAGTGTTACAAAAGAAGAATTAGACAAACAAAACATGCACATGTCAACTAAGATGGACAAAAGTGTTTTGAGCAATGTTAAAATGTTAACTGCCAATCCAGCCCCTTCCACTAGCCAAACACATCCACACAGAGATGCCAGAGGTCTTCCTGACCCCTAGATGAATATTCTATTGTTTCATGTGGCCCACCAAGACTTTAGTGCCTTTCTTTGAAATCTATTTATGAGTAAAAGTCATTCATGGATTGAACCCAAACATGTTGAGGATAAAAGGTCTTTGTCATTGCTATTAACATGATTGCTGATTACGTCTTTTACGTAGAGTTCATTTTACACACAACATGTAGACTCTGTGCTATTTTCAAATTTATAATTTTACTAAATAATTTACTAATAGCCACTTTTTTATTGAAGTCACATTAGGATATTATATAAAACTTAGTTTTCAAAGTTCTTTCTTGTTCTGCTATATCCCCGATAGGTATAAAGAAGCATATCACATTTTCAGTGTGATTTTAGAAATATCACAGTGCTCCTAATCCTGAAATTTCTGTGATATCAATTCAATCCACCAATTCATTGACAAGAAATTACAACATTCATTGCTTGTTAGAGTTCAATTGTCACCATAATTTTCACTTCCTATTGAATCAAGGATCCCTAACATACTTTATTATGAAAGGTGATCATAAGATGTATGCTTTTGCAAATGGAAGGAGTACGGTGAATAAGTTCTCCAGGACAACAGGTGTATAGCAGACTACTCAGAGCACACCAGCACATATGGCTGCCCTAGTTACAGGTCACAAAGCACTTTCATTCCCCTGTTGTCCTAAATTAGGTTCTCTCAGAAGCAGGCTTTGAGCCAAGGATCGGTGGGCAAGCAGTTTATGAAGTGCTCCCAGGAGATGTGAGGAGAGAGAGAGAAAGAGAGAGAAAGGGAGGGAGAGAGAGAGAGAACAGAGGATGCAGGGCAGGAAAGTGGGAGACACCACACGAGGGTGCAATTTCAAGTCAAATGTCAGCTTCACTCAGCTGCCAGAGGAGCACTAGATAAATTACTTTGTTTATCTCACCTCCGGGCAAAGAAACTAGGTCTTTTTCTCCCAATAGCAGTCAGCCCTGGTCTTCTGGCTACCTCCACAGAAATGTAGCACTCACACTGTTAGCTCTTCTAAAGGGTGAGGCAGTTCCCATGCCAAGTGCATTCTCTGAAGATGGCAACACTCACACTCACCGAACCTTGGGGATAGAGCAGGTACCACTAGTGTTGAATATTCTCTTGACACATCGCACCATGGATATCCTATACACCAACACTATATTCATATATATGTAAGCTTTGTGTCATCCAACAACTCTACAGAAGCACCTTTTTTAATCTCTAGTTTAAAGATGTGGAAACTACAATGAGCATGACTCAAAAATATTTGTCCAGAATCACATAGCACATGATTAGCAAAACTGGGATTGAAAACCAGGTCTCCAAACTCCAGGAAGCTAGAGCCAGAATACCCACCAGGAAGCAGAATTAAATAAATCTAGAATACATGTAGCCCTTACTTAAAACTACCATTAGAGAAGTAATGGTTCATGAAAATTTTGGAGTCTAGGCTTGATCCAATTATATTTACATATTTCATTTTATAGGTGCATATTTCTAGTTAAAACAATGAATTTGGACAAAATATTTTCTTTTATATTAATGATTAATGAGAAAAGCTTGTACATTTTTCAGAATTTTCAAAGAAACAGAACCCACATGATGTATATCATATGGTCATGAACCATGTTATGGGGATATTTTCTGAGACATGGGTTCTTTTGTGGTGCATCTTTCAGAGTTGTGCAATTAGCAGTGGATTTGATACACTTAAGGGCCGTGATGAATGAAATAATATATTAAGTCAATCTCATTGGAAAATGATGCTATCAAGAGGTGTGGTGAACGCAAGGCTGCTACCAATGTCAAATACTATGTTAGATGGCTGTGTTCACGAGGCCACAGGACTTTGTGGCCGCTGCCCTGTATATGTTCCATGGTTGACAGAAAAGTCATTATGTGGTGCATAATTATATCCAGAAAGAGAATTTTTACAAGAAACTGGTTCCCGTGATTATGGAGATTGATAGATCCCAACCTGGGCAGAGTGAATCGGCAAGTTGTGAACTTAGGAAAGCTGAAGATCTAGTTCAAATCAGAAGCCCAGAGGTCCAAGAGGGACTCATGATAAGTCCGAAGGCAGACAGGAAAGGTGTACCTGTCAAGATTTTGAGGGCTGGAGGGGCTCTCTGTTACTGGTGCGGGAGGGGGAGGATCAGTCTTTTTGTGCTACTCGAACCTTCAACGTATTAGGTAAGAGTCACCTACTTGGAGGAGGGCAATCTGCTTTCCTCAGCCCTCTCATTGAAATGTTAACCTTATCCAAAAACAGTCCCATAGAAACATCGAAGAAATATTTGGCCAATGGCTTGGCACCCTGTAACTCAGTGAAGTAGACACTTAAATTGAGCCATCACAGTTGGTATTGGCCAGAGCGTGATTGTCTTTAAAGGGAATTGCATTCGAATTTAAAATTTAAATTCATTTCATTCAATTTCCTAAATTTACAACTTCATTTTTTCTTCTTCTGATCTGCCAACAGTAGAAACTATTTCAACACCACTTTTAAGGAAGAGTACATGCACTTTCCCAGAATTTACACATTTAAGATCTGTCTTTTTTCCTTCAGCTTCTTAATATAGTCACTTAGAACTAATTAAAAATTAGAAAGAAACTTTACAAGTAAACGGGATGATTTTGTATCAGTTTGTTGTGAGAAGAAAACCCAAAAAAGAGAGATAATTTTGTCCACAAATCATTATTTTAATGGAGTCACATTTTGGGAGAAACTTTTTGAATAGTTGATGGACTTAAATCAATGAAGCTCTGTTTCTACAAGGTGAAAGCACAACTGTCTGCACCGGGAGAGAAAGGAACTGGTTCATTTCACCAAATCCCAGGGTCCCAGAGCCAGTCACCCACCCAGCACTCAACTCCAGCTTCAGAGCCTAGAACAGAATGTTGGCGTTTGCCACGTGCTTTGGTTTCAAAGGTTTTGTTTATGTTTAGCATTTTCCTAGTTTAAAAATAGTTCTTCTCTCCTCCTCTCGCTGTTGTAATCTTATCTTTGGAAACTTCACACCAAAGCCCGCTCCTCAGAAAACCCCAGCGGCAGTGCGTCTCCTTGCGCTTCCTCAGTGCCATCTCACACGGGTGGCACCTCAGCTGGCTTGATTTCATCTCCCTTGCCCCTGCTAGGTCGTGAAGCCCCTGTGAGTGGACAGGGTTCAACACCGTGCACCCCCATAGGTGCTCAGTAACAGGTGAGGGGCTGTGTCTCATCCTGACTCCCAAGCACACAGGGCACAGCTCAATGGTGCTTCTTTCCATCTATTTTCAGGTATATTGTTGCTTAAGTCATTGGGGTGAGAGTCAGTGGAGGAGGCAGGGATCAGGCTTCTCACAAGGGCAGGCAGGCTGCACGCTGGGTTGTCCTTGAACCTGTAACGTGTTTCAGGGAAATTAACCATTTCATCTTCTTGATGTTTATCCTCAAAGTTCAGGAGTAAACATCTGGACAGAACAAAAGAAAAAGAAGGCATGATGCAAATCTGTGACTGTTGCCCTGACGTGGCATTCTGGTTATATTGGCACATTCATCTCTACTTTATTTCCGAAAGTCATTGCACTAAGTAGCTTCCACCTCCATCAGCAAGTCATTCAGGTTCATGAAATCAAGGCACACTAAGAGACAGCTTCAGAGGAAATCTGTCCATATTAGGTCCTCTTGCTATTCCAATGAATCGGATTTGAAGCCAATGATCGTTTTTCACCTATCACATTTGCAAATTTCAAAAAAAAAAGCAATAACACCCCATCTGGTGAGGCACAATGAAACCAGCATGGGCAGCGAGTCAATAAATTGGTGTCATCTTTCAGGGGATGAGAGTACTTTTTGAGAGATAGTCAAGCCTTAAAGATCTCCATATTCTTTTAATTCACTGATTAAATTTCTATGAATCTGTCTTAGGAAAAGTCTGATGAATTGCTCAAAAACTTAGCTCTAATGGTATTCATCACCACTATGGTTATAGTAGAAAAGTAACAGATACAATTGAAATAGCGATGTCAAAGGCATGACACAGCCATGCGATAATATTCTATACACCTGGACACCGGGTAGGTGATACTGCCAGAACATCAGCCTCGATATTCCAGTGGCTTCCCAAAATGAAGGTCTGTTTCTTCCCGGGGCTCCCTGGCCAATGTGGAGTAGCCAGAATCTCAGTGCCAAGGGCCAGCCTGAGACAAAGGCTAATGGAAAATCCACCACAAAATGGCCCCCACCACTCCACAGAAGATGCAGTTGCTGATTGACACACCTGGGTCCTGGTGCTTTGAACCAGAAGTGACTTTTGTCCTTTCTGCTTAGGCCCATTGGCCAGAGCTATCCATGAACCGCAGGGGGGCCAGTGGGAGGCTTGCAGAGCACCAAGACTTCTGTGAGAGCAATTAAAAAAGAAAACCACATTTGGAAAGTTACCACAGAACGAGAGGTAAGTGGAAAAACCAGCTTAAATGCACTGTCCTCCATATAATTACAGGTCTGTCAGATAATAGTCTATTTCGTTTTCTACTCAACGCATACTGGCAATGTCCTTTAGGGGAATGGGTCCATTTCATAATAAAGCTGTGTTTTGAGCAATTATTATTGGGCTCGGGATAGTCAGTTCACTTCTTATTCTCTGTCTTGGGAGCTACTTTTCTCAGGCCCATGCTGGGCCCCAGGGCCCAGAGCTGGACAAAGAGAGCGTGAAGTCCCATGGCCCCAGGCCAGTGGGAAGGACACAGAGACTATAGCAGTGGGGCGGACCTGCAATAGCGGAGAGCACACCGAGTGCCTGGGGGTGGGAGGAGAGCGAGATAGGAGGGCCGCAGAGGAGGACGAGATGCTCATGATCAGAAGACATTTGTTCTGGGCTGGGAAGAAGAAACAAGAACTTGCAACATAAACCCTCGCTCAAAACACTTTGTCCTTGGTTTTGAAACATGCTGTTCCTCTGCCTGATTGTTCCACATCCTGCCTGAAAAGATCTTAGAAGCAGCACATCCACAAGTAACTGGGGACGAGGGGAGTTCTGTGCCCTGAAGCTAGGGTCCACAAGACCCCCGTAGCCACAGGCACCCCTATGTTGCCCCTGTGTTTTCACCCCGTGGCTCTTATTACTCAGCTGTGCACTAAAGATACCTGCTTAGCATCATAGAACCAGATGCAGCCACAGAGTGCAAGACTGTCACCCCTGCCTACATGGCAGTCTCTCTCTCATCCAGGTGTCTGCGACCTTGTCACTTCCACCACAAAAGGTCCACATCAGCTCTTTGTGTCCACCCCAATGGAATGCAGATCCTCCTGGAAAACACTGGTTTGGAGCCTCAGCCTCTGAGGGTGTTGGGCAGATCATGCCTCTGCCTTCGGAGAACCCACGGTGGTCCTGCTGTCATTCTCAAGTGCTCCTTACTAGGCTGAGGGGTTGATTTCTGATCAGCGTCCCGTTAATATTTATCATGTTCACCAAGCACATTTACAGCCATTTCAGGGTGATGGCTTATTAAGCTGGCATGATAATGATTTTTGAACACAGATTGTGTTCATGAGAAATGTGAAATTGTCTACATCTATAAAATGTGATTATCTCTAGATTGCTCGTTTCAGAGAAAAACATTTTGTGCTTATTACAATGAGAGATTACTCTGGAACTCCTTACTGCTTCTAATGGTTAATGATGCAAACGAACAATGGCCCAGCACTTCATCCATCATTTCAAGATGGACTGCATAACCGGGAAAATGCTGCCAACTTAATAAAACATATATAAAATATTAGCCAAGGCAGCTATTATGAAAAACAGCCCCCAAAATGCAGTTAGATGAACAGGGACTGACTACACTCATTTTTCTTATGTTGATAGAGTTCACACTTACCAAGAGAGAGTGACCCCCAAAAAATAGCCCACAGAACCTGCTTACATCATAAAATTGGCAGGGCAAGAAAGATTTTGAGAGTAAAAAAAGCATCCAAAAACTCTGTATGTATGAGGGAGCATATGCAGAATAGCTATGCACTAGACTAACAGTAGTAAACGTTCATGGCTACTAATGTTCTACAATAACAGAGAACATTAGCTTTCAATTTTTCACAGATAATTTGCTTACTGAATTTTTATGGATTAACAACACAACTGATGCTTCACACCGTTCACACTGCAATTTCAAGAAAGGCACTGATTTCCAGCTCGGGAACACGCTGCAGGTTATTTTGAAAATCTCTCAACATCACCAAATTACACTCTCACTCTGAGGGCTGCAAAGCAGAGCCCACAGGCCAATCCGCACTACCACCTGCCTTTGTCAGGAAAGCTTCAGCACAAGAAAGCCAGGCCCATCCGTTTATATGGTGTCTGATTTTTCCCAACTTACAATGGCAGAGCTGAGTACTTGTGACACAGTCCTTGGTTGAGTACTGTGACACAGCCTATGGTTGACCACTTGTGTCACAGTCCATGGTTGAGTACTTGTGACACAGTCCATGGGAGTCACCAAGCCTAAAATATTTACAATTTTTCTCAAGGCAGCAAGCTGGTTAGTCCCGAGCACAGGCCGCACTGTCTGAGCGGGCAGCCACCCGCCACAGGTGGTTATTTAGATTGACGTGAAGTAAAATGTAAAATGCAGATCCTCGGCCACATTAGCGTCATTCAAGAGCTCATAGCCACGTGTGGCTGGTGGCACCAGAGTGGGCATTAGCGTAGAGAACACTACCCTTGTTGCCGGAAGTTCGATGGGACAACGAGCCTGAAGCCTGACTACAGAGCCTCCCTGTGACCAGCAGCTGTTTTCATTCCCGGGGGGAGTGGGGGTTTGAGGGGAGGTGGGGGTTTAAGGGGATGCTGGGGGTGGTGGGGGGGATCATTAGAAATGTGACATGGGGGTTGACTGGAAAACCAAAGTCTACATTTGAGGGTTGGCACCGGATGATTCGTAAGCGTTCAGTGTTGGAGGAGCTGGTTCAGGGCGCTGAGCAGGGGAGTGAGTCGGTGGAGAACAGACGGCTTAGTCAGGAGGGGAAGTATCCTTCCCCAGCGGGAACACAGCACACGACTGTCCAACAGGAAACGTTGGGCGGGCCTGTACTCTGCATGGATATGAAAAACATTTAGCCCCCTCAGAGCCCCCAGATAACCTAGCAAAGTATAACAGAAACGCTCACCAAAAGAATCCCAGCACATCTAGTCAAAGCAGGAGTGACGCAGAGATAAGGCGGACAGCGTAGGTTCACTCACCGGCCTCTGAAGACAGAGCCCACCGGAAGGCTGACAGGCGCTGACGAGACGGTGTTAGGCTGAGTCCTCGGACATTGGGGTGGGCCACCGTGACCCCACGGCCCCGCAACCGAGAGGCCACGGGCCACGAGCCTTCCTCAGGTGGTGTGCGGCCCACCTGAGCTGCCAGGCCGGGCTGGAGCGCAGCGCCCAGGTGGAGGACATCCTGAAACGCACGGCCGTTTCCATGCTGCGACGCCCGCCTGTGGCTGCGGTCATGATCCCCACACTGCTAAGAAGCCACGCAGCCCCGTCAAGCTGGGAGCACAGCTCCCCAAAATGAAAGCCGGCAGCCCCGAGGCGCCCCTCTGGAAGCGACGCCACCAACACCCCTGAGCTGAGCGGACAACGGGCGTGTGGCTCCCACCCAGGGCCCCTGCCTTTCTCTTCTCCCCAGCCCCACCGCAGCGCCCCGTGCACAGACAGAGCTGAAGGAAAGACCTCCTGGCTTTGTTTTGCTTTATGGGTTCTGCCTTGAAAGCATTGGGACTGAATCAGGAGGCAAAGAGACAAATCTGCAAACGTTTTCTCCGCGGGGGTCTCAGACCAAGTCCCAAGGTGGCAGCAGCTGGGCGGCCCTCAGACGCCAGGAGCCCGCACCCCACGAACATGCTGGAGGAGGACATAGACTGTCAACCAAGCAGCTAACCGGAATGGGGGGAGGCTGTGAAGAGCGGAACAAAGGGGTGCTTTTACAGCCGAGAGAGCAAATGATGTCGCCATCTTCGCCTAGGTATTTAGAAACTTTAAATGACAATCAAGGACAGGGTGACAATTCTATGCTTGTACCATGGGGGGGGGGGGTTTGAAAAGTGCTCGCGCTTTTGGAGATAGCAATGAAAATGGCCGCACAGGGTCGTCCTCGTGACCTTGATGAATTTCCTGCAGTCTAAGATCTAACACTTAGCGTTGAGGCCTCCGTGACGGAGTCACGTCCAGAGGACCGGAGTGAATCAACCGCAGTTCGAGAGGACACTCGTGTTAATCAAGCTTCTAGGGGGAATGTCAAAAATCCAAAGGCTAATTTATTCATGCCCAGTGAGAAGTGTGTCACAGAAATCAAACTGTTGGCACAATCGCTCATTGTTTCCTTCCTCTCCCCCTAGACATGTCTCCCTGTAACTCAACGTGCAATTTGAAAGCCAATTTGTTACTATTACCATCATGGGCCAAAGTCATTTTAAGGACAGCATATTCTTTTTCTCCTCTGGCAAACAGATAATTGAATCCAGTGATTAGCTGGTAATATCTTACGGACACAGCTGAAGATAAGCTCTTCTATTGTTCTTGGGGTAGGAACTGCTAGTCAGAGAAACAGATGTCATTGATTTATTCATTCACATACCCGTTGGTGCATTCACTCAGTCATTCATTCAACATGCATTGATATCTACCATGTGCTCCCGATCTCTGACAATTACAGGGACGGAATACACATCTGACCAAAACAAAGGAAACCCTATTCTTAAGGATTATTCTTATATTTTAAATAGACTGAAATGTTGAACCAGTGAGCAGAGAGAACTCATCCCCCAGTGAGCAGAGAGAGCTCGTCCGTCAGCTTCCTTAGCTAAAGCTGCCCTTCCCCTTCTCCAGCAGCATGAACCCCTGGAACTGAGAAGGCCCTCTGGGTCTTTCAGTCAAGCACATTGCACCCTGACAGCATGTTAGAAGCACTGTGGAGTTTTTAATAAAGCAACTGCTCTTAATAAAGCAAATCTTATTCCCTCCAAGGAATAAGATTCTCTGCTGGTGGGCCTGGGACATCTGTATTTTTTGCAAGTCCCCCCCTGGGGATTCTAATAACAGGCAGCTTGAGAAACACCCAAGTTCACTTTGTTTGAATCTAATGTGTGTGGAGTTTCAAGTTTTATGCTTCAAAGCCAACCCGATTTCCTACTTGGAGGCAACAGACCTTGTACCCCCAAAGCCTTCTATGGAGGGAAAAAAAATGTGTGCATTCTCTTGAAACTGCTCCACGTGGAGAAAAGAGTTTCTATGGGTCTGATTCAGGACCCGTCATCAATTTCTAAAACAGGAGCAGGAAAGAAGGAGCAAACAATCCTTTCTGAAAAGAACTTTGAACTCTGTGAAAGGAAAACCCCCTCCCTGACGAGGATCTCTGCTTCCCGCCACGTGTCCTTAGCTGTGACAAGGCGCTCACTAGTTCAGCAGGGTCCTCAGTATTAAGGGCGCATTGCACCCTCTGTGGTGAATAGATCAAGTGTGTCACCTAGCTGCAGTCACATTGAGCTATTGATCTGCTGCAGCTCCGCGACAGGTGCTGCGTGGTGAATGACAGCACTTGGTTGCCGGGTACTGAGGCGGCTGCCATAGAGCGACCATCAAGGAGGCCACTTACCGGAAACTCACAAAGTTGTCTGCACAGCACTGTGGCTAATGGGGTGATTCATATGGCCTAGATCAGCTCCGTCTCCGAGGAGGGCGACAGCAGTGCACAGGGTGAGCCACGACTTCAGAAAGGAGCCCTTGCTCTTTGTTCATATGAAAAGAGTGGGGACCAGGGAGGTGCAACTGGCCAAATAGCTTGTCACACTACCTGGGAGATCTGAAAGTTGCCTGCAGTGACCTCAGCTAGGAGAACCCCTCCCTCAGTCGGATTGACCCCAAAGCTAACACCTGTCGAGAGCTGGTCGCCAAGAAAGTTGTGGTTGGCACCTGCCTCACTGTCTCCTGAGACAGACAAGGGTGTTGCAGTAACGGAAGTGCTCTCCTGCAGGGAGGCAGCAGCAAGCATGGCCGGTGGGATGTCACTGATATGAAGCCGTTTCCGAGGCAAGCACCGCAGTAAAGGGAAGAAGTGAGGTTCCCACCACCATTGCTGCTCTGGCTGAGAGGCTAGTCTCGCCAACAGCTCTTTTCAGTCATCCTGAAGAAATGTCCCTGCACTGGCACGGAACTACTGCTCCAAAATGCATAAAGAAAAGAAGAAGTTCAGCTCCAGGATGTATCACGGAAGCATCTTCTGTGAGGCCTACAGGCCACACGCTCTGTTGTGGTAACAGTTAGCCCACTCTTTCTGGGTCTTTCTGATTAAAGGGAGAAAGCATATACACAATGGAATAGTACTCTTCAATTAAAAATGACAAATTTGATGAATTTGAGATAGCATGGATGGACCTAGAAGAAATCATAATATCAGAAACACGTCAGAAAGAAAAAGACAGAATCCATATGGTTTCAATAATATACGGCATATAGGAAAAAACAAACAAACAAAAGGCCAGGAGGAGACATCAAAACAAGCTAACAACCAAACTGAAGTACTCCACTGGTGGGGGATGAGTGGGAGTGATAGGGGAGGGGGAAGAGGTGGGTAAACCTATGGGAATACAAAGATGTGAAATATATATCAATAATTTTAAAAAATAAAGGGAGAAAGCAGGCAGAGGTGACGTTGTAGGTGCTCGTCACGAGCCAGACATCTGGCCCGCATACACGTGTTCTGTGGTGGGGTGACTGTCCCCTGTTGAAACGACTTTCTAGGTTCCGGCCCTGGACACCACTCAGCAAACCAAAATTGAGAAAACTTTCCCATCACTGTGTAGGCTCTGCCTCGTCAGAACACAGCAACTGTGGCTCTGTGTTTCCTTCTCACCTTGAAAAGGTTCACCATGTGACCTCACCAGATATTTTCTATTTTTCTTGTCCTTGTTCTTTATTCTTTTTACTTAAAAAAACTTCCTGCCTCCCACCGCATTTTGTACTTTTGAAAGGAGATTGTCTGCTTCAGAGAGTGTTAGGTAAGTAAACTGCTTTCTTTAAATCTGTTTTAACATCTGTCCTCCACCCCCACCCCCCTACTCCATCCAGATCCTCAGAGTGTTACCTTACTTGGAAATATGGTAAAGGAAGCCTACTGAGTGGAAAAGATTTTGAATACAATTGATGTGCAGAGAGAGAAAAGAAGGATTCCAAATAACAGCAAACTCTTAAGAGTTGTCCAGCCCCTTGTAAACCGATGCTCAGTTAAACAGACTTGACCCAAAGTGGGGTAGCTGAGGCCTGAAATCTTTTCACATATCTAAAGTACCTTTCAGCAAGGGAGCCAGGGGGGAGGGGTTATTTGGTTCCCAGAGAGCTGGGACAGAAGGAGAGATGCAAAACTCAAAATATACTACAGTGAAATAATGGTCACCAAGGACCAAGAACAGCCCCCCCCCTCTATTTCTATGTCCAATTACACCTTCACAGCCGCCCCCATTCAGAAAGCCTGCTTCGTGGCCTGCTGGGACTTGTAGTGTTCTGTGAGGGTGTGTAAGTGGGGGTGGGGGAAATGGTGCCCATTTAATGCCCCTCTCCTCTTCACAGAGATGCTTCCGTAACAAGAGGTGCGGACACAAGGAGGAAGATGGAGAAGAGATTAAAGTTTCGTGGCCACAGCCAAAGAACTTAGGTGCCCTAAACACTGGAAAAGGCAAGGGGGGATTTTTGGACTTAGAAAGGGAACACAGACCAGCTGGCACTTTGATTTTGGATGTGATGCCTGCATCTCTGTGCCAGAATACACTTCCATTGGTTGAAACCCTGCAGCATGCAGCCACCGGTTAGGGAAACCCCCGGAGATGAACAAAGCATCCAATGGAGGGGGAAGGCATCATTATCTTTAGTTTAGATGAGAAAACTGAAGCCAGGGCATAACAGAAACAGAATTCCATAGCCATACCTGCACGGACCTTTCCTCTATGCCACGTTGCTTGTCTGCTAAGAGAAAGCCCTCATCAGTTGCTTCCTGGGCCTTGGCCTCTCGGGCACACTTATGAAAATGCAGCTGCTGCTGCATCCACTGATCTGAAGGGTGCCTGAGGCTCTGCATTTCTCCCAGGCTCTGGTTCTGCATCTCTCAGCAGGTGATTCTGAGGATGCTGACCCACGAGGCAGCACCGAGCAGCTCTTTGGGCAGCAAGGGCCAAGGAGTGCTTGTGCAACGGGTCCCGTGGTAAACAGGGCAGCTGCCGCCTTCACAGACCATGCGAGTACCTTGCAGTTTGGAGTTGAGACAAGAAGTTCCAGACAGGTGGGCACAGTTTTCTTGGAACTGAGCTGTGCTTGTGTCGTTTGCTACATACTTGCCCCTCTCAGCTAGGCTCTGCAGATTCAAGCCGGTTTAAACCAGTTCTGCGGTTTGACCTTTAAATAGCGCTCTCCTACAAAAGATTCCACCTGAAAAAGGATACAAACTGGAACAACACGCACTGGGTGAAATGCTAAACTTTTGTTGTTCACCAGGATAAAGCTTTGCATGGGGGAACAGTCCTGGCATGAAAATAGCCATAGCCAAAACCCAGAAAAGTGGTGTGGCTGTGTTTAGGAAAACTAGCCACACAAAAATCATAATAATTTCATATAATATTCTTGTGTCATGAAATGTCCCCCCCCTTTTTTTTGAGCAATAAAATAAATAAGAAAAGTGTAGTGCTCAGTTGTTACAGGTTGCCTTTGACCCACAGGCCAGAGTTGGCAGACCCCTAGGTTAAATCGTGAAGACTGGCTGTTGCCTGATATGGAAGAGATGATCTGATTTTTTATGGCCGCATATTTTAAAAATGTCCAGTTGGTATGGACAAGGCTGTGGAGTGGGGACTGGAAATTCTAGGGTCAGATTTTAGGTTTAAAAAAAAAATATATATATATATATATAATATATAGGCTGTTTATTAGCCAATAAATGACATCTGCTGCTTCCTTTTATCATTTCTGTACTGGAGTTGGTAATGAAAACTACCTTCCTTATCTTCCTGGGGGAAGATATTCCTTAATTCTCCTGTCTTTCTTTACCTCCTACTCTCCTCTTCACTTTTGCATGTGAATTTACTCCCTCAGGTTCAGTCAGCAGAGATGAACACATTGACAGGATGAAATCAAGATACCAGTGTGCTGAGACTATCTGTACATCACAACACTCACACACTGGAGATGCATACACATACACCTGCAGTGAAGAAACCCCAGCACCCAGCAGGCAATTGAGAGGGTTCAGATGGCTGGCTAGGTGGCAGGGTGAGAAGGGACTGTGAGGGCCACAAAGCAGAAACAAGCAAAGGAAATAGAGTTCAAGGACAAAAGGCCAAAAATCAGGGTCGAGGCTCAGGATATAACCTCCTTCTAGTCACGCCATGAACTCGTCATTGTAGAGATGCTCCTGTGTTCACATATATAGTGAACGAGGCCTTTTTGTTGTGTTAATCTGTTAGCTTTGGTTATGTATATTCCACATGAGTGGAATGATCTGGTAGGTGTACTTCACTTAGTTTGCTTTGCATAAGCCTCCCAGTTCCATCCATATTGTCACAAAAGCCATCTGTCACAAATACTCATCTTCTTATATAGATGAGTAATACTCCATTGCGTATATATTCCCTGCTTCTTTCTCCAGTCCTCTATTCATGGGTTTTTAGACTGTCTCCTTCTCTTGGCTTTCATGAGCTGCGCTCCTATGAAAATAAATGTGCAAATATATTTTCAAGCTAGTCTTTTCATATTCATTGGATAAATCCCTAGGAGTGACATTGCTGGGTCATTGGTATTTATACCATAAAAATATGGTATTTTTAGGTTCTTTATAGGACTTTGCACACCATTTTCACTAGAGGCTGCACCAATTCACTTTCACACCAACTGTGTGTGACAGTCGCTGTACAATTAAGGCAGAAATATATACCAGGTTCAGTAACATTCCAGAGTCAACCAAGGGAGTAAGGTTAATGGTGCAGAGAGAATACCAATTTCAGTTTTGAAGAATAGCAAACACATGCACTGTGCTGATTCTGTGCCTGTTATAAGACTACGTTGTCCTACTTTATTATCCTTACCACAGCCCATTCTCTCTCCTTCCCTCACAGTTGGAATTGACACTGTGAGGCAGTCGTCAGTCCCTGCCAGGAGCCTGGGCTGAACACCCATAAGTGTAAGAGCTTTGAATCAGTCATGCCAGACCATATGAACATTGAATTCCTCCCAACAGGACCTCTGGAGAGCATCGGAAACAAATGAAGAAGGAGAATTGCTGAAATGCTGTGTAAACAGAAGCCAAGATGGAGCAACCCAGTGAACAAGTGAAAGAAAAAGAGAAAGATGACCTGCTGGAATGGGCATCGACAGGTTGTATTTAGCATTTACAGGGTTTTTGTTCAAAACAGGTGGCAGAAACAGCTCAGAGGAGGTCCTATCACCTCAACTTTAGTCTGTTTCTAACCCTGACCTTCCCAGCTATACCTGATGGGACCAGAGTCATCATGTGACCCTCCTTCCAAGGCAGAGTTAAAACTGCCTAGAGAAAGGCAGAATTGATTACCCTGAACTTGAACTTCATGAGGTGCCTCAGTACCTCAATAACACTCCTGGGGGTTGCAGTTTATTAAATAGGAAACTTCAGTTTGCTGCGACCCAAAGAATCTTAAAACATTTCTTGTTTTTCAGGAGGATAAGTTTTCAGTGAAGCAGCATGTTCCTGAATGATACGTTTGTTTCATTCACAGCAACATTCTGACTTCGCAAAAATTCAACAGGCAAAATTAGTTCACAGTATATTATGATATTAGGGGATAAGAACTTAAGTGCTTTGGGTAATATGATTTAACATTTCTCTGTCTGCTCTATCTTTCCTATTTTTAGATCTTCTATTGTAAGACTGCTGATTTCAACGATTATGGGTAAAAGAAACATTCCTTTGTGTCCAACTGAATACCACAAATTCACCCAGGTAAAGAATTTCTTTTCCCATATTAGCTTAGTAGAAAAAATACCATCCAACTGCTACCTGCTGAAATCTCCCCTAGGTATCTTCATATGTGATCAGTTTTTCCAATAGGAGCTTATGGACTCCTTTTTATAATATGGAAAATGGCAAGAGGAGAATTTTGAGATTAAGTCCTAGACTCATTCTCTGGCATATAGAAGTATTTTGTTCATCTTCAAACTTGTAGGGAAGTTTTGAGAAGAGGAGCAGTGAGGTCTTGAAAGTGTTTTGTGTTGTCAACATAGTATAAATGTGAGAATTAGTAAAAAAGGGAGCGGGGAGGGTGGGAAAGGTTACCACCATGTTAACTTTGATGTCTCCCCATTGTTTGCACTTCCCACTTTACAGATGAGGAAATGGAAGCTCCCTGAGGCTACACCAATGATCATAAGAGAGCATCCATGTTTCCATGCTCTAACATTCTGGTCCATGTGTCAATACTGAAACTAATTCATCATCAGATCTGAGAAGCCTTGAGCACAGTGAGTCAATAATGAATCACACATATTCTGTCATGAAATCTGAGCAACCCCTTCTGTGTTGTTTCACTTGTGGCCCATTTGGATGCAAGAAACTGTTCCCTTGATGCAGACGGTATATTATAGGTCAAGGATCTTTGATTCGTAAAGAAGAGAATAGAGGGAGACAATACCACACACTGGCCAGCCTTCCCATCATGCCATTTTTATACTCAGCCGTGTAAGTACAGAATGACTGATATCCAGTCATAGCTCTGCTTGCTGAGCTTGACACAGTGACAGGGAGAGACTTCCTCCCAGAGAGAGCATTTTCTGTTAGCCTAACAGGCACTCTACGTTCACCAATCCCTATGCCCCAGTATTTTCATAAGCCCGGGAGGGGTGACTTTTATGTATTAGATCCCCCCTTAAATGTTGACTAGAAGTTTCTTCTTGTGTAAAAGGGGCATCTGGATGCCAGAGTGGAAGTAACTCCTATGCAGGGAGTGGTAGGTGGGATGGGAGAAGAGTGGGCATTGGAAGGTGATCAAAAGGTAAACACTTCCAATTAGAAGGTTCATAGGCTGTGGGGTAGTAATGGGAACTACAATCAACACTGTTGTATTGTATAAAAGATGGTCATTAAAGAGTAGATCCTAGCATCTTTATCACAAAGAGAAAAATTCCCTTTTCTACTGTGGCCATCATTTTACAACACCTGTAAAGCAAACCATCCTGTTCTGTGCCTTACACAGCGATGTATGCCAATTATTTCTCAGTGCAACTGGAAACAAAGCCAAGATACATTTTTCAGCTGCTGAGCACACAGTCATCTATGCGGATATATCATCACGCATCAATCGAGCTACTAATCTGATTAATAGAAACTGGTATAACCTGACCCATAAAAAAATACCTCTCTGATGTTCCGACAAGTAACACTTTTTATACAAGCGGCTTACTTGTGAGACCATCTGAAATTCACAGACCTTGATCTTGAATTCCCCAGTTTCTAGCTGTATGAGGAATAAAGATCTGTTGAAGTCTTCCATTCTGTGGTAATTTGCTATAGCAGCTGAAACTGATGAAGGCATCCCTATTCTGATTTTGATAGACTCTGTGTGAGAGACATGTTATAGAAAGTTAAGTGTTAGAGAAGATCATGGGAGGCCTAGGGGGGTAGGGTACTTAGGGGAAGTACGGTCTTTCCTGCACACCCACACCCCTCTAAGACTGTTGTCCTTAAAGAAGCTTGCCTTAAGAGTGGGCTGTTCACTGGAGTCTGGAAAGTCAGATTTGGGGAAGTTTCCCACCACTCCCCGCTGAAAATAATGAGCACTGTGTGTAACAGTGCATGTCAACAACACGGTTCATACAGATGCCCGTGGAGTCTCGAGTTCCAGGGCATGCTAAGAAGAGGGTGCCCACAGACAGGCTCCATCCTTGAACACTGATTCTCTGAGGGCCTTCCCTGACAGACAGCATGTCACATGTTCACATGGACTGCCACAGCTTCATGCTGGAGGAATTCAGTGTGTCTGCTGTGACTGCCGGGAGAAGGCTCTGGAAATCTTGGGTCAGCCTGCCTTACTCCCTACACTGCTCCCACGTTAGGTTTCCCTTAGCTTGTTTTGCTTTATATCCCTATGCTGTACTAGGTGATAGCTTGAATAAAACTGTGTTGTGCCCTAGGAGTATTCCCATCAAAGCATTGTACCTGAAGGTGTTGGGGTACCTTCAACTTAGGTGAATGCCAGGTTTATAGGAACAACAGAAGGAAACAAGCAATAAGGTGAGATCTGCTCATCTGAACAACTAGCTGATTAAAGAAAAATACCTTCAAACCATGAAGCACAGTTAGTCTCTACCTTCCTTATTTATTGAATGTTGTAGGGTGACTTACAACAAGACTATGAATAATAATACAGCATGATCTCACCTATAAAAATACATGTATGGGCATAAGGAAAAACAGTGGAAAGAATGTACCAAAACATTCACAGTCGCTTTCTGCAGATGAAGTGAGAGAATTCTAATGCTTATTTTTTTTCTTTTTCTTGTTGGTGCCTAACTGTATTTTCCAGAATGAGCACATACTGCCTTTATAATGAGACTAAAAAAAGATTAAATAAAGTTGAATGCGAAAACATAATTAGGAATAGAAAAATCAGGCAAAATATACAGAAATGCCAGAAGCAGTGACTAAGAGAAAAACATTGAAAATAGATGTATAGACTGTAAAGACCTCTCAACTTTTTAACATGTTTGTCTCAGATGAGATGCTGACTTCCTTGACAGTAAGGGCAGACTGGACACAGTTCAGCCGGCCACCAAGAAGACAGAGTGTTTTTATAGCTGTGTATTAAATTCCCACAAGCTCAGTGACTTAAAACACCTTCTGAGTAGCTCACGCTCACAGGTTGAAATCCAGGATTTAGCCAGGCTTGGGTTTTCATCTGGAGTCTGGGAAATTGGCTATCAGCTCCCGATTTCATTCCTTCCGTTGGCAGAATTTAATTCCTGTGGATGTCGGATGAAGTCCAGTTTCCTTGCCATGTGGCCTCGTCCATCTTCAAATCTGTCTTGCACTTTAAAGGAAGCCTCCGACTTCCCTGTCTCTGATCTGACGCTTAAGGGTTGGTGTAACTAGGTCAGGAGCACCCAGAAAACCAACCTCTCTTAAAATGAACTTTTGCATGTAATAGAACCAAGCCATGAGAAGGAAAGCCAGCATGTCCTGTGTCTAGCTCACACGGGAAGTGCACATCTGGGTGTGGGAATCTTGCCGACACCACAGAATTCTGTCTGCCACATGCAGCATTTGTGATTTTACTTGTTTTTAGGAATATATGGAATTTAATTACTTTGCAAATCTAAATGGAATCTACACCCTCATTCTGTGCCCAGAGACAGTCTAGGGACGTAGGACAGCAGCTGACATGAATACATGCAATGGCCCTTTTGGTTCTAATGTTCACCTTTTGAGGAAATCTGCTGAAAATGATCCGCAAAAGTGGGAGATGTTGACTGGAGATGCTGGGAAGGTCAGGTGATTTGACATAGGAGGTTGGCTATGGTGCGGGGAATGAGAATGTAACTGAGCATGTGAAACCAGGATCCCCAGTCTCTGCCTTTACTGAGTCCTGTGGACTTTGCCCAATAGTCCCTCTATTTCCCTGCCTTTCCTCTTGGTGTTGTGTTGGCTTTGGTATCATCTGAATGAATCAATATGATGTCTTAGCTTCCTACTTGGCACTACGGAGTAGATGCTGACGGCGATTCTGCCTTGTTTCCCAAAGACTGGCTCAACAACCATGGGCACTGGAGCTTGTCACAAACAAAGGCTCAAACCTCAGCAGAGACCTACTAAGTCAGAATCTGCCTTACAAGCAGGTTACTGGAGGAGTCTTAAGGGCTCTAGAAGAGCAGCTTCAGCGCTTTCCAGCACCACTGCTGCCCAGATGCCTACATCCCCAGGGTCCAGATGACAGGACTGTGATGTGCATCTTCCCGCCCTTCCAGCTCCTCACAATGAAAACAACTGCTAACTGAAAAAGGACTGGAGTTGTGGCTGTAAGTTCAGCTCACTTTAATAAACTAAAATTCACAGGGCCATGCAAGGACCCACAATAGCCAAAAGAGAACAAAAGTGGTCCTATTTCAACATCTCAGTTGTAAAACCTGCTACAAAACTATATGAAGCAGTAGCAGTGTTGGTGTATCAGTAACCATGCACACCCTTGGAGGAGGATAGAGAGTAGAGATGAATCTGTACATCTGCATATGGTTCATTTTTGACATGGATATTAAGATCATCCAAAAGGGAAGAAATCATCTTCTCAAGACATAGCACTAGAATAACTGGATATCCAGATGCAACAAAATGCATTTGGAATACTTCCTCATAACACCGTGGCGATTTAATTAAAATTCATTGAAGACCTAAATGCGAGAGCAGAAGCTGTAGAACTCTTAAAATCAACATAGTGGTAAATCGGCATGACTTTGAATTTGGGGGATTTTTTTCAAATATGGTAAGGGCTGCCAGGGTTTTTTGTTTTTTTTGAGACTAGGTCTCGCTATTTTTGCCCGTGGAACCGCAGGCTCACGTTGCCTGGGGTACCACAGACTCAAGTGATCCCCAGCCTCAGCTTCTCAGTTAACTGGGATTACAGGTGTGCACTACCATGCCCAGCTATTTTTTGGAACTAAGCCTTGCTACGTTACCCTGAGCGGAATTTGAACCATGAACCCTGGTCCCCGCCACAGCTTCCTAAGCTGCTGCTTACAGGCACGTGCCACTGTTCCTGGCCACGCCTGATATATTCAGTAGGGTTTAGTAGTTAAAATATATAAAGAACTCCTCTAACTCAACAGCAAAAAGAAAATCCAATTTTCTTTTTGGAGGCAAAGGACCTGAATAGCTACTCCAAATAAGATATGCAAAGCAACTATAAGCCAGTGGAAAAAAATGCCCAGCACCTCCCATTAATGGGGAGTGGAAATCAAAACCGCTATAAGACCTTTTTTTATACCCACTAGGCCTGTTATAATAAGAATCAAAATGTAAATAAAAAGTGTCAGCAAAGATGATGAGAAATTGGGGCCCTCATACATCGCTGGTCAGATTATAAAATGATCCATCTGCTGTGGAAAACAGTGGCAGGTCTGCAACATGTTAAACATTCACTCCCTGCATGACCCAGCAAAGTAGCTTCTTGATATATACCTGAGATGACTGAAAACAATATTCTGATGGAAAATACCAGAGAATTGTCTAGCTACGAAAACTGAACTACTGAGAGGTGCCGCAACACGGATAAACCTGGAAAACATGAGGCTAATTGAGTGAAGTCAGACACAAAAGGCATGTCTTGTAGGATCCCATTTCCATGAACTGTCAGAATGGACAAACAGAGAGCTGATCAATGGTTGCCAGGTTATGGAAAAAAAGCCGGGAAGGGAGTTAGACTTGGGATTGACTATTAATAAGCATGGGGTTTTCTGGCAGAGGATAGAAGAGTTCTAGTATTAGATATCGATGGTTGTTATGCAGGATAGTGAACAATACACTGAAAACCACTGAGTACATATTCAAACAGAAAATGTAGCGTTAAGTGAATGATCTCTCAAAAATAAGATAAATATGTAAAATGAATAAAATCAAAAGGCCATAGAGCATACTTCCAGATCCGGGTCCTCTGACCTCAGGCATCAGAGGCTAAGCTACACTGTCCCTTCACTCCCCACTGAGGGGAAGACAGTATTTAATTAGTTGAAGAGAAATGAAATTAAATCACAACATGAAATGAAGGGTTGAAAAGCCTCCCCATTCAGAGGGGATACATCAACTGTAAAAACGAAGTTCTTTGCTTCTCTAGGGAGAGGAGCGATAGCCATGTCTCTCAATTAAAGTGTCAGCTGGTCCCTTCTTAAGGAAAGGAATTCAATCATCTATTTATTTGCTCTCCAAGCCAGTTGACAGAATATTTTCTCTCCCCACTGAATGGACTGTTTTCAAACTTCTGTTGGCGTTGAATTATTTCACCACCATCTGGGAAATGCCTAGAAGCTGGTGGGGTCACGGAAATGTACTCTGAGACACTCTCAATCGAATGCTCTGCCAAAGAAGCTGCCATGGCAGACGGAGGGACTTCTCCTTTTCTCCAGCATGTGAAACTGGTTTCTGATGTCTCAAGTGACCATGAGCCTTCTCTGCTCCGACATGTTTCTGTTCCTCTCTGCCCACACATCTGCCTTGGGATTCATGTCTTAAACACCACCTCCTCTACGCAGCGACCTAGAACACAACCAGCAGATCAGGCTGGGGTGGGTGTCTGGTTTTTTGAAGCCTGCCCAACACAAAAGAAAGACCAGGGATTTGTTTTCTGCTTTGCACAATTAACTGCTTCACACTTAGCAGCTTTAAACAACACATTGTTTAATGAGGATAGCCACACAACCATGTTCGTTGCAGTACTCTACATATTAATTTATGAATATAACCTCAGTGCTGAAGGACAGAGGAGTGGATTAAGAAGAGGTGGTCTCTGCACACATAATGATTTGCTACTCAGCACCCCAAACAGATGAAAACATGCCCTTTGCAACAACATGGATGGAACTGGAGGCAGGCATGCTAAGTGAAGTCAGCCAGAAGGGAAAAGCCTAGACCTGATACACTCATGTGATGTATGGGATGCATGGAAATCAAGCAAAAGAATAGACAAAACGGAACCAAAGCAAACCCTGGAATCTGACCACTGAGTGAAGAAGAACAGAGGAGGAAGTGGAGGGCACGCAACCATGTGGGGAGGGGGCCCGATGGACAACGTTGATCAATGGTCAGCATTGGAAAGCTATGGATTAGCTCTTCCTCTTTTTTCTTCTCTTAATAAATGATACACCACCTAGCTGACCACAGATGTTCAATACTTGGGGGTTACTGTTGTCACCTACCTCATCTTCACCTCTATAGTCAATGCTTTACCAAGTCTTATTGACCTTAACACTAAAACAGTTATTCCAAATTCCATTTCTATCTGCGCCACTACCATTCTATCCTAAGCCATCAACATCTCATCTAAAGAATTGCTATCATCGCTATCATCTACAATCTAATTTTCATGCGGGCGGCAGTTAAAATTACCTTTGAAGGCTTTCATCATACCACACTATACATTATCTTATATCTAAATCCAAAATACTCGCTGTGACCAGAAAGCTGCAACTTGGTCTGGTTCCTGCCTCAGTTTCAATACTCACCTTGCCCCTTTCTCTCCTTCATTTACCAACCACTCTACTTAAGTTGGACCATTTGTGAACGTGCATCAGGGTCTGTGTTCTTTGTTCCCTTTGTTAGAGGTATTTCAACTTCTTGACCTTTTTATCCACAGCTGACTGCTTTATGCCATCCAGGCCTCAGCTCAAATACCACCTGCTTATAAGCACCTTTTCCAATCATCCACTGGAAGTTATCTCTGAATCCTTATCTTATCATCCAGTCAACAGGTTTACAGTTCTCTTAATTTCTATTATGAATCTCTATAGCTGTTTTTTATGAGGGTAATCATTTTCCCTACTGCAACATAAGCAACCATGGAAAGCAGAGACCTTAATGATCTTGTTAAATTTACTTTTTTCTAAAGTTAGATCACTATGGTACATATTAGGGGATGTTTATGTAGAAATACATATGTATTTGATAGATATTTGGGGACATTTGGACATTTGTTAAATGGGTTATCACCATTTATAGATGAGAAGTTTGGAGAAGTAATGGAATCGTTGTGTGTTATTTAGCTAGCAAACATCGAAGATGAAAAAAGTCTTCAGAACAAAACAAAACAAAAAGAACAATAATAACTACTTCTGCAAAACTATGTGCCAGATATTGTCATAACAAGGTTCAAACTGCCTGTAAGCTGTACTCAGTGGGGGAAGGGAGTAACCAGTCCTGTATCTTTATTGTATCCCATTCGTGCAAAAGTCACAGCTCCTCCACGTCTGCTCTTGCAGACCTCAGAATCTGGATTCACTGCATATGGACTGCAAACAAGCAAAGTAAAAGGAGAGCAAAGAGCATTTCATAGATTTTTGCAGCCAGATTACCTCCTTTGAGCTCAGCCACGCAACAGAAAGGGCAGGGTGTGACCCATGGTTTTGAAACAAAGTAAGCAGGTCTACAGGACAAACAAGGGCGCAAGGCGGGAAGCCAACCGGAAGTAGTTGTTACACCTCTGAATTTCATTGGCTACCACTCAGTCACGTGACCCAACCGGTGAGCCTATAAAATCCTTCCTGCGGCTACAGGGGATAAAGCGGGAGCCAATCAGCGGGAACCTTGTGGAGAAGCTCGGCTGGCGCGACCTGAGGAAACCGTTACTGCTCCTGAGGAGACCAGCGGAGATCTGAGGATATCGGATATCGCGGTGGACTGTGCGGGACTGATCACGCCGTGGACGAAGTTTGTCTTGGGTAAGCCAAAAAGCATTTTTTCTTTCACAAATCTACTAGTTTACCGATAAATGCCGTTCCTTCGGTTTTTAGCTTGTTTTGGGTTTCCTGAACTCTGGTCTCTCGAGATAGCGTTCTATGACCTTCTAGAACGCTGCGCCCAATTTCCCCAAAACCATCGAAGTTGTATTTTTCTCCGTGGCCTCCTCTCCCCCCCCCAACCCCTTCCATGTCAGAATTAAGCCTCTGCTTTCTAAAACTCGGGCTTGATTTTAGAAGAGCAAGTCCTGTAATTTTCTGAACTTGATTTTCCGAGAATGTGTAATTGGAAGCGTGGGTTAATATTGCGGAATAGTAACTGCGACCACTACCTTTTAACCTTCCAGAAAGAGAATGTACAAGTAATGGGAAAGGGTTATTTGGAAATCGTGAGGCAACGTCTAAAAACGATGATATTTTTTACCGTGGAATGTACGAGGGAAAAATCAGGTGTCGGGCAGGGCAGATCCAAATTGTTGGAGCTAGATTCAGGGAAACTGCAAAATTGAAGCTCTTGAGATAGTTTCTTTTCAGACGGATATTTCTAAGGTGCAAATGCCGGGCTCCGCAGTAATTTTAATTTGTGTCCATTTAATTTTACGTGGAAGTTCTTCCAAATTTAGAAATGGTTGGAAGAATAGTGCGAGCAAAATGTGTGGCCTTTACCCCATTATTGAGCAGTTCAATTGCTTCACCATCTACTCTAAGTCTTTGTGAACCGCTGGAAAGTTATATGCGTCCTGGCCCCGTTCTACTAAATTTCAAGTCTGTATTTTTTACAAAAAACAGCTGTCCGTAGAGCACACAGTGGGACGGCGGAGTGCAAAGTGCCAGGACGTTCTCACCTGCACTTTGCACCCTTTTTTGCAAGCCTCTCTGTTGTGCTGTGATGGGTCATCTCTTCCTTCTGCAAGGCTGCTGCTCTTGCAGGCACGAACCAACGGCCGTAGCTCATGATCACCAAGTGTCTGTGCTACAGGCCCATGATAGCTGCCTGTAACTTATGTAATATTTACCTGTAATGCAACTCGCATAATATTGGGAAATGGCGGACAGATTGCAAATGCCAAATTTCTCTGCGTGATCATAGTGAATGTGGTTGTTTTTATATTGGTAATTTCAAGTGTAAGTGCTTCATGATCCACGGCCGTTGTACTGTTTCCCCTTCGTGAAATTGGGGGTTTTCATTTAACAATATATAATTAATTCTTGGTATTGAAAACAGGGTGCATGCTCTGTGATCAGAGTTTTGAGTTTTACGTGTATTCATTTCTGCCGTGATTATATTTTGTATGTATTGTCCTTACTCATCTTTTTGTTCACTTGATCTTTTTTGTAGTGAGAGGAGCGTATTAAAGTTTTCTTACTGTGTTTCTACTTTTTTCTCATTAAGGTTGTCTATATTTGATTAAAAAAATCTTAGATTTTAAATCTTGCTGCATTTTGGTTTTTAAATATTAACAATTACCCTGTATTTTTCAGTTTGAGACTTGAATTTCATTCAGCTGCTATTAGGATATCCTGCTCTCTTTGGATTCCCAATATTTGAACACAATGCAGTTCTTTTACCTTAATAGATTACTTAATTTTTGCCTTCCGGATTTTTCTTTACCTTTAAATGTCATAGTTAAAATAGATTCTGTTGGTGTTATATATTTTTAACATAGACATGGTGTTTTTTCCCCTAATTCCTGATAAATTTTCTTAGGTTATAATTTTGAATAAGTTTATTTTCTATTGATTATCCTTTCACAGGAACAATAATAGTAATCATGCCTTTTGTCTCTCTTCACCTTTCTACTTTCATAATCTCATTTTCATTCTATTAGCAGTTTTCCTGTCCCATAATGTTCTCAGTTGGGAACCTTGTAATTTAGTTCTCATAGCTAAAATAATGTTCTTTTTTTCATTTTTCTACTAAATTAGGTGAACTTTTTTTTTTGGTTTTTTTCCGTGTTCTATTTATTTTCAGCTTTACAATTTTCCATTCAAGGTGATTTTTAAATCTCATTAACGTTCATTTGTAATTTAATTCTGTTCCTGGTGTTATTTTCCATTATTTTTTTCTTCATTATTTTTCTACGGTTGGGGTTAACTCAGTTTTGAAACTTGAATTTAATCTAACTTTTTTGCAAAATCATCTGAATCAGTTAATCCTCTTGTTTAGTTTTCTGGTATTGCAAATTCCCCGGGCTTCCTGCTTTCGTGACGCATGCTACCAGGATACCAATGTCCAAAAACGTGGATTTGTCTATTTTAGCTGTTGGAAAAAGGTGGTGTTTCCGCTGATTGGATGGGTCGTTTGTCTCCTGTGACCTTAAGTTCTCTTAGTTTAAGTCTGTTGATAGTCTGTTGATGCCAGGTACTTGCCGAGTGAGGTGCCTTGTTCTGGAAGGGAGCAGGCTAAGATGGCCGAAGCCAGCATCCATCTTAGAGGATTTTCTCGATTGTCAGGCTTAGAAGAAGTCTCATGATAAAATCCCCAGAGGGAGGTGCTGTGGGTGCCAGCAAGCAGGAGGGGTGGAACGGGTGCCCTAGGCCTAGTGGACTCTGGGGCCGCAGGTGTTCTGTACCTGGTGTCAGGATCCGTGATGAGAGTGGCAGGGCCTACCGTGAACTTAGCCAGTTTCGGGAGACATTTTGGGGCACGCCAGAGACAAGCTGATAGACTTGTGGGTCACGAGTGCGTGGGCAACTGGCTGCCATACTCAGCCCTAGTAACTACTTTGTTGTGTAGGGCTGGAACCTGCAGCCACGTGAGCCACAGTGGAAGGATTTCACGGTCTGGTTTTCAGTGTTCTCCTGGCCCAACAGCTCGCACTGGCTGCTGGGAAGCCGCTGGGAAACCCCCCCCCCCTGCAGGAGTTACCATACACTAGTGCAGCTGCAGCTGCAGCTGCAGCTCGCGCTCCCTGCTCAGTGCTGCATATTTTGCATTCCCTGCTCGGTGCTGTGTGCTCCGTGCTCCAAGCTCTGGCTTCAGCTGCACTTTGCACCTGGTGGGGACACTGGGAGCCGTGCAACCCTGGGGGAGCCTGGGCCCCACCAGGGCAGGTGCAGGGGCTGCTGGGGAGCGGACTGCGGCGTGGAGGCGTGGCCTTAGAGAAGAGCTGCGCGCCACTCTGCCAGCCAGTGCTAGCGTCCTCTCCCCTGCTCCCTCGCCTGCACATGCCAGTATTCTCTACAGGAGCCCATCGGCCCCTCCCCCTCTACTCATGCTCAAGACAAACAAAACTGAAAAAAAATTGAGTGCATTTGCAACTCAATAACTATGTAACCACCACCAGTGTTGTATGGAAAAAAACTTGAAAAGGTAAATGCTAATCATCTAAACAGAACTATTGTGTACAGAGTGTGTGTGTGTATTTGGATTATAGGGGATTTTAAAAATGTTTTGTATTTTTCTGTATTTCTAAATTCTGCAGCTTTTGTAATAAGGAAACATATGCTTTTGAAAAATACTAGATAGCACTTAGCCTTTTTCCAATGTGTGTGTGTGTG